>JAJIZL010125595.1:673410-695825 GCA_023969395.1 Amblyomma maculatum | reverse complement strand
AAAAAAAAAAAGAAGAGATTTGCAGTTGTCACTGTGATGGATGATCAGATGACTAAAGACAGTGTAGTCTCAGGAAAACATTAACACTATAGGCAACATAAGATAATGTCATGAAGGACCAGAGACAGTGTTTTCTAGGAGGGTGAGACCATAGTGACTAGAAACAAGACCACTGGTATGGTCACGTGTGAAAGCAAACTATAATGTTTGGGTGTTGGAGTGGAAACCAGCAAACAACAAAGGTGAAAGTGAAAGTGATAAAACAAAGTTTAACATAAAAAGCTAATGATAAAAAAAAGGAGAACTGCACATATGAATGAGTAGAGGGAGGGGTTTTTTAAATCACATCTTTTGCCTTTATTAGGCTAGCTTCTATTTTATCAATATGTTTTCATTCATATTTCTTTAAATGACCCTCGGGGTAGTCGAACATCAGTGATGCCTATGGCTTGACCCTGCTCCTAACAAGAATATGTCTCATTGTATATTGTGTCTTATTGAGCATATTGTCAATTTTTTCTGAGATTGCAATGTGCTAGTTGTCTATGTGTGTGTTAGTGGCACAGGTAAAGCTCAGATTTGGAGAATTTTCATTTATCTATATATTGTGTGAGTTCACAATTCTCATTATATAAACACTTGGAAGCCTGTACTGGTGCACTATTTCCATCTGTCTTCCTTTTTACTTGCCCTTTGTGCAGTGTTATTTTTATATGTGAATTAATTACTCCATAAGCATGTTTTGTGAGACTTTCTTCGTGAGTAACCGATTACAAGTTCTCTTTTCTATGCAGGTCAAATATATGGTACATCCCTGCCCTGACTGTGCGGAGAAGGTTATCCAGTCCCTTGCTGCAACTTCGGTGTATAATGAGGTGAAATAAACACCATGGTATGTTATCTTAACCGATTGTTCTGTAAATTCTTTTTGTTCACTCTGCAACATAACTTACGGCTTGAACACAACTTGACACAGCCTACCTCACCTGAAACATTGCTCACTGTCACATTCCAGACGACACAAAGATATTGCAATGTTTCAACATAATCTTTCCTTCCAGAAAATCTTGAAATGTATTGGTTAGCTTTATTCCTGCTTCCAGTGACCAAGTTTACGATGCAGATTGGTAATAGTACTCTTGTGTGGATAGCATATATGTACCACAAGATGGTGCTTAGATACCCTATGTAATATGGCATTACTTTAAACTGCTTGGAGGGCAACGTTATCCTTCTCCTGGTGGTATAAGTTTGCACCATAAAGGTGCAAAACTTTGCGCTCTTTGTCATAATATAAATTTATACTCTAAAATGGTAACTTTGCACCTGTACATACAGGATAAGTTTACGTTGTCAAGGTGCGAACTTGCACCTTTGATGCAAGGGTATGCTTATGCCATCGACAGACTAAAACATAGGCCTTTATGAAAGGTACAACGTTATGCCTAGGTAGAATACAGTTACACTGCTTGTGAAGGTGCAAGTTTATGCTACCAGAAGCGTAATGTTACACTACATGCAATGGTATAAATACTTAGTCTTCCAAGACACAGCGTAACCTTACCCCAAAAAGGTGTTAGCTCAGCGACAAGCAGTTTACCCCCCCAAAAAGACTAAGATCACACCTTTTTTTTTTTAGAGTGTGAGAACAACTATTACGAGGGAAGAAAAGATGTGTGAATTATCCGATCTTTTGATTATAGCGCAACCGCACTGATAGATTATGGAAGGAATAAAAAAGGAGAGAAAGCGGAACGGCAATATAAAGCTCCGGAGGAATTTCGATCTCTTGGGGTGTTTATACCGGAACTGGCATTGCGTTTTTCGGGTTTGCTTGCATCTAAGTGTGACTAACGTGGCGCTTACTGTGGCCGAAAGAAGGAAGGTAGAGAAATGTGCATACCTCTTGGACTGGCTCTTGCTGGGTAACTATTATTGCCGCGTGCAGAGTGTCTAAAGTTTTGTGAAAAAGGTGTAAACGAAAATTTGAAACAAAGGACACACGTCGCTGCAAGCGGGACGACGCGACGCGACGCGCTCGGTTTTAACAAACCCAGATTTTCAACCAAGTAGGGCGGGTTCTTTCATCCAGCAGTACGTTTTCCTTAGGCCCGAGAAGAGCTCATTCCTTTCTTGTCGTTTGCATGTGGCAGCCCTCGCAGCTGTACTTCATCTCGGCCAGTTTCATCGCAATTGCAGCGGAAGAGTCGACGCTGTCCCAACGTCTCGCGTTGCACGTGCTCGCCAGATTGGGTCCTGGCGCCGGATGGTTTGTACTCGGTTTCGTCCGGACATCTTTCTATCAGGAAATCCGCACAATACGCACGAAAAAATCGTGGAGAGGCTGAAATATACGAATACGAAACAATGAGAAAGGCACATAATGTGCCTCGTTTTGTTCTTGTCTTTTTGAACGCTCTCATGATCCTAAAATGGTTAACCAAATCGTCAGACGCTGCTGTTATCGATAGGGAAGAACAAGCAGCAACTGCAGTTACCTATCATCTGAGTCCCTATTGAAACTTCGAGTTACTGAAATTTCTCTCACTGCAAGCGATCGCTTTGATCCGTAACAATCCATTCGGCTTAGACAATTACTCCTTTAATCTGTTGACTGATCCTTGAATGCCCAGTGATATGACGGTGGGCTCATTTGGGAAATCAGAATTGCCGCAATGAAGGTTTTCATTTACGCGATAACCTACGCAGCTTATTCAGGTCGGCGGTGAAGCGTCGCCGTCTGCTAATTAACCCACAATTGTGTAAAAAACAACATGTCGGAAAAGCGCGCGCAAGATATAATTCCAAATTATGCGCAAACCTATTTCTTACAACAGGGAGTGTATTGTCATAGCATTTCGCTGCCCATTTAGTATGCATCCGCTTGTCAAGCTGGATTGGCACAGGGAGTGAAACCAACGAACATGGGTATCTGGAACGGTATGCCGATAATTGTAAGTGTCGGAGTCCAACGAGAACTGAAGGAGATGATCCGCCTTCTTTTCTCAGAAAGCAAGTTGACTAAAAATATAGCCGAATAATAAGGGGATGCTAAAGGGGCTTTCGTGTCTTAAACGTGAGGGTGAAGCTTAAGCGTCCTCGTAATTTTTGTGTTATTTTTACAGGTTGAAGATATTTTTCTCGGGTGCAAAATATATGCTTGATGATACATTTATTCTGCCCACTGCATATCTGAAATGGCTTTATATTTTGTTGCCTGAGAGTTTTGCCTTGGCGTGCTCCGTAAGGGCTGTCTGATAGGTCTGGCTATCGTCCGTAGCATGCGCTGTTCATTCCTCAGTCTTGCGCCTGGGAAGAGAGTAAGGCTAATGACGACCGAAAGTTGCAAATCTCTCATTCATATTCCTTACAGGCATATACAAAGGAATGTGACGCGGAATATTTGTTGGTAGCGCCCTGACGTCGCGTACTGAAGATGTTAAATGTACTGGTCACGTTGAAGAAAGTAAAGGTTTATGATGGTTAAGGCTCTAATGCTGCATTTTAGCCCATCCCTTGAGGGTAATGCCATTGTGCACGATGCAGAGGAAGCGTCTTTGCACACATTACGTTTGTGCTGGTCGTTACCTGGCTAACTTGGTGAAGTTAGAGGAGTCTAGGATATCTTCTTAGCGCCTCCAAGAAACATTATCTGGTCGAGGTATTGAGGGTACTAGTATAAAGGTATATTTGCCGGAGTTTAACTCATATTTTACGGATTAAGGAGATCGAAACCTCTTTTTGCCATGATTCAATTGGTTTGGTTTTATATGACTGTTTGACCTTTCGGCATTGAAAACTGGCACAGAGTTCGGCAAAGGTTTAAACGTCGGTATGTATGCGAAGTGTCATGGCGCATAAGCAACCCTAGTTGCCATGCGCACGTGTCTAATTGATTCGTTCTTGAGGGAAATGAATCGCACAGTTTGTCTCACTTGTCGGTGGACACCTACACTTATGATTAACGGCATACATTTGGAGATGCGTAAGTCGTCGATTCGTGTTCCTATAGCAAACTCGTCTCTAATTAGACTTACAGGTGAATTGTAGATAGGGAGTGAAATACATGACGTTATTCTGAACACCGCCCAAAAAACAGTTGGGTCACAATTACGATGAAAAATGACGTGGTATTTCTCTACGGCGTGCGAGCATTGCCTGATTTTGCTTGGCTCTGAACTTCCGCATTGTGTTTTTGCACTAAAAATGCAAATGAATAAATTTGGAATGACTGAATCACGGCCATCGGGTCCTGCGGATCGCGTTCGTTCTTTTTCACCACCAGCCTGGTTGGCGGCACCATGCTCGGCAGCGTATTGTTGTGCTTCGTCTTCAACTCCCTGGTTACTGCGCTGCTCCTCGTGGCTGTGGTGGAGAGTATCTGCGACGAGCTGTGCCTCGTGCTGCTCGACCCCGCCCTCAAAGGTGCGTACACTCACATCGCCTGTTCAACCTACGATGTTATTGACTCGGCCTTTATGAAATCCATCGCGCATTTCAGGATAGCACTGCGACGCGCCCACCTCACTGCGGTCGCATTCATCTATTGTTTTTCCTCACTGCAAACACTAGAATCTATGACAACTTGCTCATCACTCCGCTCTTGATTACCAGTGATCACGGGATCAGGATGGCTTTAAGAACATGTGCGAGGAGCAGAAGGCTGACCGCATTGCGATTCGCATGGCACGTGATGCACTGAGTGTAGATTTACAGGGTGGAGTAGTGAGCACCGATAATCGCCTGCTAAGTGATGGTCGGTGGGAGCCACTATTTTCGGTTGCGGCAAACTAGATGGCGCCCCTGTTTCGTTAAATCCAATGGTACGATGTACTTGGCCAGTGCACGAAATGGCAAATTTTACTCTTTTTGCTAGACTAGCGACAGAGCGGTCATTTGATTGTAGAGAGAGATTTCTCCCACTTCCAAAGCAGCTTTGTAGAGTAGCTAGCAAGCGCGTGTACGTAACAGTACACGTGCTAATGATCCCCACCAGTCGTGTGCACTGAACAGTCATTCACTATCGTTGTCATATGCCAACATCCGCAGCCTCTTGCCTAAACGCGATCTGCTCTCTGCGTTTCTAGACGATAGTGAATCTCACATCATCATTCTTACAGAACCATGGTTGAACCCGAACATATCAAACCATGAAATTCTTCCTGGTGCATTTTCATACAACATATACAGCCATGATCGTACTGATAAAAGAGGTGGTGGCGTCCTTCTGGGAATAAAGAAAACGGTAGCATCACACGTTATTAATACCGATTCAAATCTGGAAATTGTGTGGGCCGCCTGCTTCATATCTTCCTTTAGAATTCTGATAGGCGCTTGTTACCGTCCACAAGAATCTAGTCATTCTTTCATCCATGAGCTGCGATTGAGTATAACTAAAGCAACTGAGCTGTGTCCTGCTGATAGCATCTATCTCATCGGAGATTTTAATTTCCCTTTAATCAACTGGGCTCAACTATCGTCATCTTGTCATATTTCAACTGAATTCTGTAACTTGAAGCTTGATTTCAACCTGTCTCAACTCGTAGACCAACCCACCCGCGACACTAACATATTAGACCTGATACTCACAACGGCGCCAGATACGATAAAAGAAATAACTCATTTGAATGGTTTCAGCGATCACCATTTACTTCAATTAAGTATTGACATTCCAGTTCCGTTTATGGGCTATGTGACTAAAAAGATTCACGATTATAATAAAGCAAATTTCGCAGCTATCAACACAGAACTTGAAATATTTTTCTATAATACATTTCTACCGTACATCAACAGCCGCTGTGTTGAAGAAAACTGGGTACTCTTTAGAGATAAGGTTTCATCTCTCGTTGGCTAGTTTGTTCCTGTAATCAAAATAACTAAAGATAAATCCAATCCTTGGTTTACCAGGAGGCTTAAGCAACTGCGAAATAAGAAAAAGCGGTTATATCGGACTGCTAAGCGTGTGTGCACCAGTTCTGCTTGGAATAAATACAGTGACACACTAAAAACATATTGCTCCGCCTTTTCCTCCGCGAAAGATAAGTACTTTTCACACGACCTTCCTTCCCTTATAAAAACTAATCCCAAAAAGTTTTGGAAACATATATGTCCAGATCGGGGTGAAGGTTCCATATCTCTACAATGTAAGAACATTCCAGTTTCAGATATTAAATGTCCAGCAATATTCAACACATACTTTTCATCTGTATTCTCTTCCGAAGATAGCTCTAACCTAACGGACGTACCCGACATTAATTGCCGCTACATGACACCCATTGAAATAACTGAGGAAGGTATCATATCTCTCATAAATAACCTTAAGGTATCTACTTCAGCTGGTGTTGATGGCATTAATTCTAAAACCTTAAAGAACACCATTTAAATCTCTAGTAAATTTTTATTTCATATTTTTCACCAATCTTTAACTAGTGGATAGCTGCTCGCGGATTGGAAGATAGCTAAATAATACCGAGTTTTAAAGCAGGAAACAAAACTTCAGCTAAAAAATTATCGTCCAATATCTCTCACATGCATCTGTTGTAAAATGCTTGAATACATAATTTCATCTCACGTTTTCAGTCATCTTGAGCAGAACAACTTTTTCTATACTAATCAACATGGATTTAGGAAGGGTCATTCCTGCAATACACGGTTATTCGAACTAACAACTCACTTTCATTTCCATCTGAATGAAAGCCTTCAAACTGATTGTATATTACTTGACTTCGCCAAAGCTTTCGACCGCGTAGCTCACTGCCGCCCGATTTCAAAATTATCATCACTCCGTCTAGACTCGTTAACTTTAACATGGTTTCGTAACTTCCTTTCGCATCGACAACAGTCCGTATTTGTTAACAATCTGTGCTCTAATCTTTCCCCTGTTATCTCCGGTGTGCCGCCAGGTAGCGTGCTCGGACCCTTATTATTTCTTATTTTTTAGATGATTTACCTACTAATATATCCTCTTGTATGCGAATTTTCGCGGATGATTGCATCATCTATCGCCCATTAAATTTTCTGATGACCACCTGGCGCTCCAATCAGATCTGCTTCTTATTAACGAATGGTGCAACTCATGATTAATGACCCTTAACGTATCGAAGTGCAAAATAATATTATTTAGCCGCAAACAAAACAATTCAAGCTTTCCATACCGCATTCAAGACAATTTACTGACTGTCGTATCCCATTACAAATACCTCGGTGTTAAGCTTTCCTCTGATCTTTCATGGTCCTTCCATATTACATCCATATGCGCTGCCGCCTCAAAGTCATTAGGGTACCTACGACGTAATCTCAGGAATTCTCCTGCTAATATTCGTAAACTAGCTTACCTTACTTTTGTTCGTCCACAACTTGAATTTGCTTCATCCATTTCGCCTCCCTATCATAACATGATCACCGCAATAGAATCCATCCAAAATAGGGCAGCATGATTCATATCTCCAAACTATAACTACCATTGAAGTGTCACTGTGATTAAAAGTAACCTTTCGTTAGAATCCTTAGATACACGCCGCGACATTGCCCTCCTAACACCATTTCACAAGTATGTATACCCCAATCGATCTTGTCCGCTTCACCTCGATGTTCCATCCCGCACGTCCGAAAGATTGCACAATCACCTCAGTTCTACAAGAATATATGGTGACACATTAGCCTTCAACTCATCAGCACTTCCACGAGCCATCAGATTATGGAATAACCTGCCAGACATTATCGCTTCTCTTCCTAATCTAGATGCGTTCCATCGCCAACTCATCACATTATATCACTGAGCCTTCATTTTGCCTTATTTGTCTTATATATGCATTTTTATTAAATTTGTTGCAGCTGTTAATGTCTTGATGGGTTTTATTTACTTGTGTTTGCCTATGTACCTTTCCGTTTTTTTCTGTTTTTTTTTAAGCGCCATTCGGGGCACTGTGTGCCGCTTGCTTTTTATTGTGCTTAATCTGTGTGTGTACCATTGTGCTTTAATCTGTGTCGCGTATTTCTTTTTCTTAATGATATAATAATTTCCGCGTCGTACTATTTTGTTTGTTCATATATTAATTACCTTTGTATTTTTTGCCTGTTTCCTTACATTTTATGTATATATTGCACTGTATAGATTTTATGTCCCCCTTACACAGTGCCTAATGGGCCTGAAGGGATTTTCAAACAATAATAATAATAAAGTAGAACCACATGGAGGATTGAACGTAGTCCTCTCTGAAAAAAAATTTAAAAAATAGAAGAGCTACGTTTACCGCCTAAGTCTACTAGAAAGGTGACATAGGATTGATTCAGCCATACAGCTGCACAGGTAAGGCCCTGCATATGTCAGACCTAAATGTAGAGAGGAAGGTAGCAACGAAAGCGAAAAGAGTGAAATAAGTCCAGTAATGGAGAGCGGAGTAATTTCTGTCACCTGGGGCCTTTAACATGAGCCGGCAGCGCACAATTCAGTGCTGTTTCTCCGTTTAAGTTATATTTTGTGAAAAGGAAGGTGGTAGTATACTTTTTGGTGAACACAGAATTGTGGACACCCACAATCAGATGAAAATCACTTGAAGGTCAAATTTAGTTGCACGCGAAGACCGGCTCCACATAGCGTAGTGAAGCTTTCGCTTCAATTGTGGATTCATTTATAAAAAAAAACCCTTCATGGATCACTGCCTTGTCGTGGCGGAGGGGCTTGCGAAACTCGATGAAGTCGTGAGCTCTGCTGTGTAGGGCCACCCAAGATAGACAGGTCATGGCAGAGAGTTCTGACAAAATGTGATTCACTGGAGAAGGTAATGGCAACCCACTCCAGTATTTCCTGCCAAGAAAACCCTATGGCCAGTCACAATACCATTATTGATATGGCGCCGGAAGATGAGCCCCCCAGGTTGGAAGGCGTCCCATATGTTACTGGGGATGAACAAAGGGCGATTCCTAGTAGCTCCAACACGAATGAAGCGGCTGGGCTAAAGCCAAAAGGACGCTCAGTTGTGGATGTGTCGGGAAGCGACCGGAAAGTCCGATGTTGCAAGGAGATATATCACATAGCAACATGGAATGTAAGATCTATGACGCAAGGTAAACTGGATATCGTCAAGCGAGAAATGGACAGATTGAACATTGATATCTTGGGTATCAGCGAGCTCAAGTGGACCGGAATGGGAGAATTTAACTCCGGCGACCATTATGTCTTTTATTGTGGGCACGAATCTGAGAGAAGGAATGGGGTCGCTCTCATAGTAAACAGAAGAATGGGCAAAGCAGTGATAGGGTACAACCCCAAAAACGACCGAATGATGTCACTTCGGATCCAAGGTCACCCTTTGAACATAACAGTTATCCAACTCTATGCACCGACCACTACTGCTGAAGAAGCTGACGTTGAGAGATTTTATGCGGACCTACAATGCCTTTTAGACCGCACCCCATCATCAGACATCGTTTTTCTCATAGGAGACTGGAATGCTAAGGTCGGGAGTGAAGAAATATCCGGAATTACAGGCAAGTTCGGTCTTGGTGAGCCAAATGAAGCTGGGCAGAGGCTAGTAGAGTTTTGTCAAGAAAACAACCTGACCATAGCGAATACTCATTTTCAACAGCACAACAGGCGCCTGTACACATGGATTTCACCGGACGGTCTGTACAGGAATCAGATCGATTATATTATTTGCCGGCAGAGATGGAGAAGCGCTATACAAGCAGTAAAAACAAGGCCTGGGGCCGATTGTGGCACCGATCATCAGCTTCTTGTTGCCAAAATTAAGCTTCGATTGAGGAAAACGCAGAAAACTAGAAGGCCTTTCAGGTATGATCTGGATCAAATTTCATTAGAATATTCTGTGGAAGTGAGGAATCGATTTCAAGAATTAGATCTAGAAGACAAAGAGCCCGAAGAGATGTGGACTGCTGTTCGCGATATAATACAAGAAGTTGCTACTAAGGTAGTTCCAAAGCAAAAGGAATGCAAAAAAGCAAACTGGTTATCTGAAGAGGCTTTGCAAATAGCTGAGGAAAGGAGGATGGCAAAAGTTATGGGGGAAAGAGAAAGATACAGGGTTCTCAATGCGGATTTTCAGAAAATAGCAAGGAGAGATAAGAATGCCTTCCTGAACATACAGTGCCAAGCAGTTGAGGACAACAGCCAATTAAGGAACACAAGAGCTCTGTATAAGACAATCAAAGATATCAAAGAAAGCTTCTGTGCTAAGCTGGGTGTGATAAAGGACAAACGAGGCAAGGACCTCACTGAAGCCTCAGAGATAAAAAAGAGGTGGCAGGAATACACAGAAGAACTGTACAAGAAGGACCCGGATGTGCAAACCCAACATAAGACGGTTGTGATTACTGATCTCGAGCCGGGCATCCTGAAGAGTGAAGTTGAATGGGCCTTAGCCAGCCTTGCTAAGAACAAAGCTAGCGGAATTGATGGTATTCCAGCTGAGTTGCTTCAAAACCTCAACCACGACGCTGTTAACACTCTGCATACATTATGTCAGAAGATTTGGACAACCCTGCAGTGGCCACAGGATTGGAGGAGGTCAGTTTACATCCCCATTCCAAAGAAAGGCAGTGCCAAAGATTGTTCCAACTACCGCACGATCGCACTTATTTCGCATGCTAGCAAGGTGATGTTGAAAATCTTCCAAGGTAGGCTGCAGCAGTATGTGGATCGGGAGCTTCCGGACGTGCAAGCTGGGTTTCGCAAGGGCAGAGGAACTAGAGACCAAATTGCCAACCTTCGCCGGATCATGGAAAAAGCAAGAGAGTTCCAGAAACCCATTTACTTCTGCTTTATTGATTATGCGAAAGCGTTTGACTGCGTAGATCACAGCAGATTCTGGCAAGCTCTCCAAGAGATGGCTCTTCCAATTTACCTCATGTGTCTCCTCAGGAACCTGTATGAAGGGCAAGAGGCCACAGTCAGAACTGGGCATGGTCTTACTGATTGGTTTCCGATTGAGAAAGGGGTGAGGCAAGGCTGCATACTGTCGCCCTGCCTATTTAACCTATATGCAGAGTGCATCATGAGGAAGGCCGGTCTGGACAAGTCTTCAGCTGGAGTGAAGATTGCTGGAAAACGTATCAACAACCTTAGATATGCGGATGATACCACTTTAATGGCAGAAAGTGAAGTGGAACTCAAGAGACTTCTGATGCGCGTACAAGAAGAGAGTGAGAAGTTTGGACTTAAACTGAACATTAAAAAGACAAAGATCATGGCGTCTTGCCCTATAAGTCCTGGAGCATCAATGGACAAGAACAAGAGCAAGAATGGACAAGCGTGAAGATCTTCATTCTTTTATCGAAGATAGTAAACCGGACATCATTCTGCTCACCGAAACGTGGCTACACCAGGATATATACGACCACGAAATTTTCCCTTCCAGTATCAACTTAAGACTGTATCGTCGTGATCGGCAGGAAAAAAGAGGAGGAGGTGTACTTTTAGCCGTCAGAAGCTCCCTATCATCATCACTCATCTTCCATGACGACAACATCGAACTATCATGGGTCTGCGTGCAATGTACAGCTATAAAAGTAGTTTTTGGTGTCTGTTACCGTCCTCCAGGAAATAATCCGTCGTTTAGCAATTCCCTTCACATATCACTGACGTTAATTCGAACGAAATTACCCAACGCCCCTATATTTCTTTTCGGAGACTTCAACTATCCGACCATCAACTGGCCCCTGCTATCAGAACTTCATAAGTCATCGTCAAACGAAGCAAACCAGTTTCTAGACTTAGTTTTAGTTTTCAACTTACATCAGGTAATAACATACCCTACACGGGGCGACAATACTCTGGATCTCTTGCTTACATCTAATCCGGATGACATCAAAAGTATAAACCTAATACCCGGCTTCAGCGACCATAGCATTCTTCATGTATGCATAGCACTGCCTATCAAAAAGCGATCTCCCACTCATAAACTAATCACTGACTACAAGAGGGCGAACTTCGAAAAAATTAACCTTGAGCTCGAAGGCTTTTATGAACACTTTAAAACTTCATACTCTGCTCGTTCCGTTAATACCAACTGGGAATTATATAAAAATGTAGTGTTAAATCTGCAATCCTCATACATTCCGACCATCCTCGTAAAGAGTGATTCAAACAACCAATGGTTCAATAATCGTCTAAAACGCCTGCTTAATAAGAAAAAACGCCTCTACCGATATGCTAAACAAGCCAACAATCCAAAATCATGGGAGCGATATCGACGTAGTGCGAATTGTTATGTGAAAGAATTAAAGGCTTCTAAAAAAAATTTTTTTTTCTTCTGACCTCTGGTCAATTCTGCAGTCAAATCCAAGCAAATTCTGGCGAATTCTCTCCCCAAAAAACCACATAAACCAAATAGAACTCTTAGACGCAGATGAGCAACCTATTGGAATTGATAAATGTGCGTCGGCCCTAAACAATTACTTCTCATCAGTATTTTCTACCCCTAACGCCGATATCCCCTTATTTACCGTCTTATCGGTGACTCCAATGCCTGAAATACAAATCAGTCCTGATGGAATAGCAAATTTGATTAAATCCCTCAAACTATCATCGTCAGCTGGCTGCGCCCAAATCAGCCCCAAAATGTTAAAAAATACTATCGCAATATCAAGCAAGATACTCTACGTGTTATTCACACAGTCGCTTAGCAATGGCGAAGTCCCTCACGATTGGAAAAAAACAAAAATAATTCCCATTTTTAAATCCGGCGATAGATCAAAAGCTAATAACTACCGACCAATTTCGCTCACAAGCATTCCGTCCAAACTCCTGGAACACGTGATAGCATCAAATCTAATCACTGACCTTGAATCGCTGAAATACTTTTATCCGCTTCAACATGGCTTTCGCAAGTTTCTGTCATGTGAAACTCAACTCGCCGAATTCACACACGACATCCTTCAGTACATGGACTACCGCTTACAAATTGACGCCATATTTCTCGACTTTTCAAAGGCATTTGACCGTGTTCCCCATAATCATCTACTAGTTAAACTTGCCTCCCTTGGAATCCCGCAGACATTACTCATCTGGATTGAGCACTTCCTGAAAGGCCGTGTACAGTTTACATCCGCCAACAGTCATAACTCATCGCTAATTGACGTAACATCAGGTGTTCCTCAGGGCGCTGGATTGTCACCGTTATTATTTCTCATATACATTAACGACCTCCCAACTAACATAAAAACAAAACTTCGACTTTTCGCGGACGACTGTGTCATTTATAACGCTATCAAAGGCCCTGAGGACACCATTAGGTTGCAAAATGACATCGCCACAGTTGTATCATGGTGTGAGCAATGGCACATGCCGCTTAACTTAAGCAAATGTCAATACATGTCTTTCTCTCGTAAGAGCAGCTCTGATAACAGCACATATCGTATCAGTTCTACTCCCGTTGCTCGAACGTCATCTTATAAATACCTTGGCGTCCACCTAACATCAACATTATCTTGGGTTACTCACATTGAAACAATATGCTCGCAGGCTTCACGCACTCTTGGTTACTTACGGAGAAATTTACAATCAGCACCACCCCAAATCCGACAGCTCGCATTCCAGACCTATGTTCGTCCAAAACTAAAATACGCTTCATCCATCTGGCACCCTTCACAAGCATATCTCGCTAATAATCTAGAGGCCATCCAAAACCGTGCCGCGCGATTTATCATGTCACAGTACTCACGTGAAACCAGCATCACAGCACTAAAACGAACCCTTTCCCTCCCAAGCCTTCAATCACGCCGCATTATATCACGTCTCTGCCTCCTTCATTCTTTTTTTTACCATCCTCACAACCGGCACCCTCTCCTGCAACCTCCCTCAAGAATGTCCCGTCGACTTAATCACAATCACCCTTTAAAACTGATTTTTGGCCGCACTGAAGCAATGAATAACTCTTTTTTTCCAGATGCAATAGCCCAATGGAATGCTCTACCGGACGTTATTGCTTCATGCAAAGATCGTGAAATTTTTCGAGCAAAACTAACGAGTCACCTTCAGTGTTCTACTTGACAATGCACACTAGTCTGCTCTTGTATATTTTGTTAATGTTTGTTGGTTTCGTTTTCTTTCTTTGTTTTTGTTTCTTGAACTGGTGTTCATATGCTGTTATATAATGTTATTGCCCCCGCCTTATGTAATGCCCTCGGGCCTTTAAGGCTTCAATAAATGAAATGAAAAGAAGTGGAAGCTGTGACAGATTTTCTGTTCTTGGGCTCCAAGATTACCTCGGAAGGAGACTGCAGCCATGAAATTAGGAGACGCCTGCTTCTGGGAAAGAGAGCAATGGTTAGCCTTGACCGCCTAGTAAAGAGCAGAGACATTAGTCTGCCAACCAAGATCCGTATAACTCGTGCTATGGTCTTTCCAGTTTTGATGTATGGATGCGAGAGTTGGACTGTGAAAAAGGCTGACCGCCGAAGAATTGACGCGTTTGAATTGTGGTGCTGGCGAAGACTCTTGAGAGTTCCTTGGACTGCGAGAAGATCAAATCAGTCGATATTGTCGAACATAAACCCTGACTGCTCATTGGAGGGTCAAATTCTAAACTTAAAGCTCAGCTACTTTGGTCATCTGATGAGAAGAGAGGAGTCGCTGGAGAAAGATTTGAAGTTGGGAAAGGTTGAGGGTCGCCGGAGAAGCGGTAGGCAACGAACGCGATTGTTAGATGGCATCCTCGAGGCACTGCAGATGAAGTTATGTGATGTTAAGAAGATAGTGAGAGACCGGAAAGCGTGGCGTGACATGGTCCATAGGGTCACGAAGAGTCGGACACGACTGAACGCCTGAACTGTCTTATAAAAAAAGGAGAGGTGCAGTATCTGTGAAAGTCATTTGAATGTCAAGCTAAGGTTTGTGCGGTGACTTCCGCACTGCTTTATAATGCAGAGGCCAGAGCTGTATAAGCGTAAATTAAGAGAAATTTAATTTGTTGAATTGTTATTTATCACTTAGCCACTACGCCGTTCGCTTCGAATCGCAGTGTATGGGGAATCAATGGCTGCATACAATGTAGAATACGCTCACAGGAAACAAATATTAACCAATAAGCAAGCAATCGGCGATGTCATAAAAATTCTAACCGAACAGGACACAACAATTTTGATGCTTCGTGATGATTTTTTGACATGTCTAACAAGTGAAGTAGAACCTTTTTCCTCGATTTAATTTGCGGCTCTTCACCGGCAACATCACTCTGTTATTTTGGATTAAGGCAAATCGATAAAAATACGTTAAATGCCTCGTTCACCACAAAACCTGGCGTTGTTGTCGGCGTCAGCATCGTGAGCGCAAACTGATGAGCATAGCGCATGGCCGCGTGGTGACTGCACGTGGGCTTGGCCACCGTTACACTTGGCAGGATTGTCCAACTGGGGCCAATCATTTTTGAAGGGTGATATCAGAGTCAGTCTGCGAGGACCGTTGCATTTACTTTAACCCTAGGCCCTCAAGGCATGTTCATACGCCTTGCCTAAATCGGGGCTTCATATGTGTTTTGCTGGCCTACGCCCTAGTGATGTTAAGTTCGTGTTCGGCAGGTAGAGAAGCAGAAGACGATGATCTGATGATGGTCAGGAGGAGATATATATTTACAGATGAAAATATTATTTACATTGGCAAACTAAGTTACAGTAGCAAGAGTCACACAGACAACTGCAACTTAAAACAAAAAGGACTCTCACACAGAGAAGTCACTCTACAAGCCCTTACTTTTCTACCGAGCATTTCGGTTAAAGCCTAGGGACTGTAAATACGTGCTAAGCACGGAGCCTCAATCTTGACTGTCAAACATGGTCCGAGGACCGCTTTTTGATACCAGACATCAACAAAGACCAAAGGGCGGTCACCTTAGGTTATCCGCCCGGAAAATGAAGCAGCCAATCAAATTATTTAAAAACATGCCACAACCTCCGTGGGTTGGGAATAGTCTCGGACCCAGGTCCTTAATTACGTCAAATAAAAATGCCACATTCAAAACACACACTCTCTCCACTCTCTGGTCCCCAAACCCTCTCACACGGCGCCTGTCTTTGCCTCCCCTCCTCAGCGTGTTTGCGACGCGACCTTGCAGCTGGCGCCTTTGTGGAAGAAACGCCGAGGGGGCTCTGGAGACTAGGCCACCCCGCCGTCCCGTTCGAGAAAAGGGGGAAAGGGGAGGGGGCTGCACCGTCCCAGAGAACTGTAGCGTCGTCGCTGCTCGCACCCGATGAGCCGCTGCGTGGGGGCTAAGTGCCGCGCCCATTGTCGCCTTCTACAGGGCGTTTAGTGAGCGCTTGGGGAAGAGCAAAACGGCTTCATTATCGGGGTCTCTGCCCCGATGTTTCGTGAGACAGCGGGAGATCGCTGGGCTGATTGCCTACTTGGGAGAACCGAGGATCGCGCCTATTGTCGCCTTCTGCAGGACATTTAGTGAGCGCTTGTGGCAGTGCAAAAAGCTTCAATAACGGCGTCTCCCTGCACCCATGCTTGGCGCCACGGCAGGCGATCGCTGGACGAGCTGGCCGTAAAGTGGTTCGCAGAAGCGTGCCACTGTTGTTCCCGGCTGATAATTGGATGCGTCTGTAGTTCGCTTCTTGGCGACGCCTCGGGGCGAAAGGACGAAACAAACCAGGCCTCCCGCGCGCCCGCGCCCAAGAAAAGGGGAGAAAAGGAGAAAAAAAAACACCAGCGCTCGCTCCTTGGCCTCGGCGCGTGGGGGGTTTGACGCCAGCTCGACTCCACGTGCGAGTCGCTTTTCACTGCGGCCTTACACGCCCCTCCTAAGAGGGTAAATGAGCTTGGAATCCGGTCATTTCAGCCTAATACAACAAAGGCCGCAACAACCCGCGAAGAAAACAAAACATGTAAGACACTTCGCACGTGAATGGAACACCAAATGAATCTCGCGACACAAGATGGGTATAACACAAAACAAATCACACATTCGCATCGGCGGACCGGACAGTGTTCGTGAAAGTCCCGCGCGCGAGCAATTGGATGTCCTCACGCCAAGTTCACGCGCACTCCACCGTTCACTTCACACATTGCACCGGGTACGCGGGAACATTCACGCGTCGCCGAAAGGCCATGGCTCAAGCGTGTGCTTGCTCTACGCCCCAAGTCACATTAGGGACACGGGTTAACGCGGCGGCGTTATCATTGCTTGACCCTTTCCTGTGGGTCACCGTCACATTGTAGCGCTGTAGGGCCAGCGCCCATCGCGCGAGTTTTGCCTCATGAGGCGTACTAGTAGTGAGATAGAAGAGGGGGTTTTGGTCCGACACCACGTTAATTTCAGCCCCGTACACCCAATGATCAAATTTCTTTAGTGCCCAGAAAATGGCGAATGCTTCCCGCTCGATCGCAGACCAGCAGGTCTGCGTTGGCGTGAATCGGTGGCTGGCAAACGCTATCGGCCGTTCCCGTCCCTCGTCTCCCATCTGCGCCAAACGAGCCCCCGCTGCAACGTCGGACGCGTTGGTGAACAGCCAATATGGCCTTTTAATGTCGGGGGTGTTACGCGATGCAGCTTCGCGCAGAGCTGACTTGAGTCTGTCGAGCGCGTTTTGCGCTTCCTGGCTCCACGGAATCGTGTTAGGTACACCTCGCCTCGTCAAAGACGTGAGTGGTGCGGCCACCTCGACGTATCCTTCAACGTAATCGCGGTAGTAACCACATAAGCCCTGCAGACTCCGTAGCTGTCTCTTTGTTGCGGGGGGCACAAGCCCACGAATGGCCGATATGTTTTCTGGGTCGGGCCCATGGGTTCCGCCTCCCACTATGTGTCCTAGGTACTTAATGTGGACCTGTGCGACCTGACACTTTTCCCGGCTCACTTAAAGCTTGGCGTCGCGCAACAAATCAAAATTTATTTCTAAGTGCCGCAAGTGTTCAGTCCACGAGGAAGAGAAAATGGGGATGTCATCGAGGTATGCGGCCGCATAAGCCTAATGTTTCGGGAGGAGGGTGTTCATTATCCGCTGAAAGGTGGCCGCGGCGTTCTTTAGCCCGAACTGCATGACGCGCCAAGCATATTGTCCCTCGTGAGTTACGAAGGCGGGCAGATGTTGGCTCTCCGGAGCTACCGGCACTTGCCAGTATCCGCGTCGCAAGTCGATAAGAGTGATATACCTAGCGCGGCCCACCCTCATGATGAGCTCTTTAGGGGGTGACGTTGGAAAGGCATCCGTGCGCGTCGCTGCGTTTAAAGCGCGATAGTCAACACACATGCGCACCGATCCATCCTTCCTACCCACGCATACAACGGGACGGGCGCACTCGCTTTCCACCGGATACACCAGCCCGAGGTCTAGCAACTCGTTTACCTGGCGGCTCACCTCACTCCTTAATAACTCCGGCACGCGATATGGGAAAGTGCGTTTGAGCTGGTGGCCTTCGTGCAGCTCTACCTTATGTGCCCCAACTCGTGCGACTCCCGGCGTTTCGCTGAACAAATCAGCGTAAGCGGCAAACACCTCCGAGATCTCGAGCCGGTCCTGAGCAGGTAGGTGTGCGAGTTTCTCCGCATCTATCAGGCAACCACCACATCTCTCAGGCACAGACCGAGGGGTGTACTCGATTTCACCAAACTCCTCGTCTTCCTCGAAAACTACTCCGACATGGCTGACACGTGCGTAGTAGGGTCGCAGCCTGTTCGCATGCGCTATCGCTGTAGCCTTTTTTCCCTTGTCGATTCTGTACGAGTTCTGCCTCTCTTGCGCGGTTACGACGAATGGACCGAGCCATTTTGGGGCCATTTTACAGCCAGGGTCTGTGTCAAAGAGCAATACCTGGTCTCCGACGACAAACGTCTTGCTCCGTGCGCGCCTGTTATACGCCTGCGCGTAACTTCCCTGATGTGCACTCGCCGTCAAACCCGCTACTTCTGCTGCTACTTCTAGCTGCTCGCGTAGCTGTCGCAAATACTTCGCGGGTTCTTCCTTGAGTGTGTTCGGGAGGGGTTGCTGGCCTGTCCATGTTCGCTGCAGAATTGCTAGCGGTCCGATAGGGTTTGTACCGAATAAGAGCCGGAACGGCGCCACACCTGTAGTGTCATGGGGGACTTCCCTGTACGCCCAGAGAACGAACGGGACCAGTCTATCCCAGTTCTTGGGATTTTTCTCAATAACATGGAACAACATGTTCTTCAAAACGCGGTTCCACCTTTCCACTGTCCCGTTGCTCTCCGGATGCTCAGGAGTCGAAAAACGCGGTGCGCATCCCAGTCTTGCTAACATCTCACGCGTCAGCTGCGCCGTGAAGTTCGTTCCCTGATCTGAGCAGACTACCTCAGGTATGCCTGTGCGGCTGAAAATCGTAAGCAAGGCGTCGCATGTTGCCCTAGCGGTTAGGGATTGCAAACAGACTACCACCGGCCACCGCGTGCACAAGTCAACGAGGCAGAGAGCGTACCTATGACCCCTGCTCGACGGAACATCGAGCGGCCCGATTATATCGACATTTACGACCTGAAACGGATGGTCGGGTCTGGTGAGAGGTGTGATGGGAACCCTATCTTTAATTCTCCTGTCTGAGCGGACTTGACAGCCGTGACATGTCCTGCAGTTTCGCGTTCCGTCCCCTTCTAAGCCTGGCCAGAAAAAGCTGTACTTAATTCTGGTCTTTGTCTTCCGTGGCCCCAAATGGCCTCCCCAAAGGGACTCATGTGCAAGGCAGAGTACCTCTTCACGCCTGCTTAAGGGGGAGCACAAGCTGCTTCACTTTGCTACCGGAGATCGAGTCCCAGTGATACAACAAGCCGTCTGAAACAAACATGCCTGCCTTCCCTGCCTTTGCGTCAGCCCACGCTTTCTTTAAGGTTTCGTCTGATACTTGGTCGGATCTGAATACCTGGCGCTGTTTTAGGGCTGCGTCCGCGTCATCCTGGATCGAGATTACATCTTCCTTCTCGTTTTTTTCCAGATCTACTTCACAGGGCTGTTCCGTCGCCGCACCTTGCTCACCACTCATTAGTTTGTCTGTCTCAGGCCCCGCCGCTTGCTCCTCGTGTGATGTAGAGCTCAGCTTTGCGCTCTGCTCCGCCATGGTGACAGACGCGTTAACTGCTTCAGACCTGCAGGCCTTATTCATAACAAGTGCCTCGTAACGACTGTCTATCTCCGAAAGCAGTTCCCAATCCTCCCTGGAGAGCAAACAATCCACTCCCTCCGCCAGCTTATCAGAAAGCGCGCATACAATGTCTACTGCCTCGGGCCCTGCTATGTGTGCGGTGGGCCGCCTGATGCTTACCGCAAGAGTGACCAGTTTTGCGTTAACCGTCTCCCCAAAAGCCGATACTAGCTTTATCGAGCTGGATGGCTCCCGACATATACTTGGCACGAGGCCTTCCCTAACCACGGTTATCTCGCTACCGGTATCAATTATAGCTGTCGCCGGTATCCCTGCACACTCAATCTCCACCTGCTGTAGCTTCGATTTGCGTACCTCGTCGAATGACTGGGGCGTTTTCTGCTCTGCTACTAGGGTTGTCTGGGAGGTTACTGACGCCGGTGTTTCGCATGCCTCTACGTTGGCTACAGCTACTTTTTGAGCTTGAGCGCGTTTCTCCTTCTTCTGCACGTTTTGTGGAGCGCGAGGGCATTCCATGGCTCGGTGGCCAGATGCGCGGCACTCATAACACTGAATTGGCCGTTTGCTATCATTGTTCACCGATTGCGGGGGTCCCTTCGGTTTTTCCGCATACACAACAATTTGTTTCGCTGCGCGCTCCTTGCCCTTAGCCTGTTCGAACGTTTGGAGAACGTCGGATATTTCATCCGGTTTTAGCCACCTCTCCTCCTCACGAAGACGCACATACTCTAAGCCCTCAGGGCTCAAGCTACCCTTTATGCGACCTGCGATCATCAATGATACCAGGTCGTCTTTGGTTTCTACGTCCCGTGACCGAAGGTAGTACTGAAAGTACGTCTTAGTGCGCGAGGTGAACTGCGCCCAAGATTCATCGCGGCTTTCGTTTGGCACCTTGTACGTCGTGAAAATTCTCTCGACTTCCTAGAACCATAACGGCACGTCCGCGTCACACGGCAGCTTCAGTCCCTTAAAGACTTTAGCGCATTGGGAGACTGGATCGGGGCCCATTCGACGCTGATCGTCAATGTCTGACCTTACAGACGTCTGCCCGCTTCCCGCTATCGCCATTGCAACCGCTGGATCTAGCCCAAGCTTCTGTAACTCTAGGCGTTCCTGTGAAAGAATTTTCAATTTTTCCAGCTCAAAATCTAGTTCCATGCGGCGAATTGCAACCGCATCGGATACCGACATCTCCGCTACTTCACGTAGCGCTCCTGCTAAAGGCTGAGTTGTCGCTTGCTGCGACTGCTCGCTGTCATCTGTTATATCTCCCCCTGTCTCTCTCTCGCCTACGCTCTCAATCAGGCTCCGTGTTAAAACCATACGCCACTTTACACTTGAGCCATAGCCACTTCAACAAAGCGCAAGAAATCCCGCTTACCCGTGCTGGTGTCGCCAGTTGGGGCCTCCGTCCCTTGGTGCCGCAGCCTCGTCGGAGTCCTTCCCCAGAACGCTGCCTCTGGTTCGGGGCCTGGATCACCTTGCTGCTTCTGGCTGGACGTGCGGACGCTTGTTGCCTAGTGGGTTCCCAGGGCCTGGGTGCTCTGGGTGATGCTCGTGGTCGCTGGTTGCCGAACGCTGTCGTGCTGCGCCAGTGATGGTTAACTGTCTTCGGCAGGTAAGGAGCAGTGCTCGATAGGTTGCGCAAGTTGAGAAAGTAGGAGACGATGATCTGATGATGGTCAAGAGGAGATATATATTTACAGAAGCAAAATAATACATTGGCAAACTAAGTTACAGTAGCAAGAGTCACACAGACAACTGCAACTTAAAACAAAAAGGACTCTCACACAGAGAAGTCACTCTACAAGCCCTTACTTTTCTACCGAGCATTTCGGTTAAAGCCTAGGGACTGTAAATACGTGCTAAGCACGGAGCCTCAACCTTTACTGTCGAACATGGTCCGAGGACCGCTTTTTGATACCAGACATCAACAAAGACCCAAGGGCGGTCACCTTAGGTGATCCGCCCCGAAAATGAAGCAGCAAATCAAATTATTTAAAAACATGCCACAACCTCCGTGGGTTGGGAATAATCTCGGACCCAGGTCCTTCATTACGTCAAATAAAAATACCATATTCAAAACACACACTCTCTCCACTCTCTGGTTCCCAAACCCTCTCACACGGCGCCTGTCTTTGCCTCCCCTCCTCAGCGTGTTTGCGACACGACCTTGCAGCTTGCGCCTTTGTGAAAGAAACGCCGAGGGGGCTCTGGAGACTAGGCCACCCCGCCGTCCCGTTCGAGAAAAGGGGGAAAGGGGGGGGGCAGCACCGTCCCAGAGAACTGTAGCGTCGTCGCTTCTCGCACCCGATGAGCCGCTGCGTGGGGGCTAAGTGCCGCGCCCATT
>JAJIZL010125595.1:651760-668410 GCA_023969395.1 Amblyomma maculatum | reverse complement strand
GCACACACACACACACACACACACACACACACACACACACGCACGCGCGCAGTGCGGTTATCCGAAGAACGGTCATTACTTAAAGCTGCCTTAGAAATATGCTGGTTTCCCTCTTTTCAATTACTTATTGTATCTGGAAAGAAATCACGAGGCACTAAATAAAAGACCACGCAAACATTAAATATTACTGAATGAGCACACTTCACTTAAATCGTGCAGTATAATGACTATACGCTTCTAATACGGTACCGGTTATCTCTGGAGTACCGAAAGGAAAAGTACTAGCACCTTTTATATTTCTTTTGTGTATTAACGACTTAGCACACCGCGTGGATGTAAACATGCGTATGTTCGCAGATGACTGCGTGCTCTATCACTGAATAAATAAACCAGAAGATTAAGTGCGGCTAAACGTGGACCTTAACAACATCATGCAGTGTGGTAGTAGCTGGCAAATGGTCAATAACCTAGAAACATCAGTCACGATGTCGGTGACAAAAACGAAATCAAAGCTTAACTTTCCTTATGGTATCGGCAATTTCATTTTAAAAAACGTATCGAAAAAAAAAATATCTAGGCGTTGTCATTTCTGAAGACCTTGCACCTAAGCCACGCGTGTAAATCATAACCAAAAAAGCAAGGAACAGGCTTCGCTTTCGTAAGCGTGTCTGGCGTTTTTCTACCACGAAGCTGCTGGCGTACAAGGCTCTTATCCGACCAATCTTAGAATACGCGAACATTGTTTGGTTCCCGTACGCACGAAATGACAGTTATGCTCGAGTCGGTGCAACGAAAAGTGGTACGTTTTATCTAAAGTAGATACCAGCGCAGAGACTCTCCCTCGGAACTGCTTATCCGAGCAGACCTAGCAACGCTAGGCTAGTTGCGCAACCTTGCACAGACTCAAGTTTTTATATTTACTAATTTATCAAGCTGTTAACATGATTTCTACTGCATATGTAAATTTCAGTCGCACCAGGGGAACACGGTATAAGCACGAATTTACGCTTGAAGAGTACACTTGTGCCAACAATGTATATTACTTTTCTTTTTTCCCACGTGCGATGCGCGAATAGAACTGTGTTGATAAGCTGATTTCTTCACAGCCTTCAATGAAAAAATTTAAACAATTTGCTTCGATAGCAGTGCTATCAACTAGCTGAAATTGAGTTTGCTGTTGTCTTTTTGTTTTCTTATTGTGCCTTTTATGTTGCTTGTATAAGATTGCGGCGAAATGTTCCTTTTCATTTTCTTCAATTGTTTCTTTGATTATGCTCACATCCTGCATATATCAACCCACTCCTTTAACGGTTCCATTTGGGACTAACAGTATCCTCAAACTTTCTCCTTTCGTGGCATAGCGTTGCCAGAGGCGCGCAGTGAGATAACGCCGGACATGGTTCGAACCACGCGCACCGAGAGCAACGGTGGCAAGACTGGCCCGGAGGGAACTGTGCCACAGAACGCCTCCGTCATCACGCAGGTAGGCCGCAACACTCCCGTGGCCCTATTCTCGACTATTCGCCATTTGGTTCAAATTGTGACGTACGTGTGACGTGTGCATCAGGACGGTGCCAGTTTACGTAAGCACACAATCGGGTTACGCATTCTGAAGAAAAAGAGAAATAAAGTGACAGAAAAAAACGCGCTGTCGTCTGCTACTATATATATTGGCGCCAAGTATGAAAAACGACGACGCTCCTGCAGGAACCGATACTCTGCGGTGCATTCCGTGATTCGACAGCCTCGGGTTGCAGTGAGGCGAGTGAAGTATGTTGTGGCGTTGCGGCATTACTGTGTCTTGACATACTTGCGGTCGAACATTCCGCATCAGCTGTGCACAGCATAAACTACGCATCATCTACGGTCGAGTTTCAGCTGAAGAGCAAGAACGGCAATGGAATATTCGCAGTGGGTTGGTGCAAAATGGGAGCGGAAAGTAGCATTGCTGTTCATAAGTGCCGATGATCTCCCACATTCACTTAGCTGCTTTTAAATGCAGGAACTAAAACGTTTAAGGACTTGGTCGTAAACAGAAGGAATCGACAGATTTCTAGAGTAGCTCCAGCACTGAATTTCCATCTCTGAGGACAACGCTCGCAGTCTCAAAGTATCAATTAATGTCATATACTGGCAGTCCTATGCACCTTTTTCGAAAAGCCGCGTTATGACCAGCTACCGTCAGGTCACCAAGTTTGCTTAAGGTTCGAACATATTGTGTCGGCTTGAGTTGTGTAGAGCGCGGGAAGCAGCGTAGGGAGAGAAAAAGATGTTCCACCCACACACGAAGTGGAAGGCATACGCTGGGCCTCACACGTGGGCGGTTAAATGTTCATGCTCTGGCGTGCAATAAGCTCTTGCGAAACGCAAAAGACGTCCGAGAAAGAGAACGAAACAGAAGAGCAGAATACCAGGAAGGTTAATTAGGCGATTCTTTGCATACCGCACATGTGCAGAGGGGGATAAGCGGACAATAACGAAAAAAAGCGAAAGATGACTGAGGAAATCGTGGTATGAAGGTAGGGCGGCGCCGCGCGCGCGTATTCCTTACTGTTGAAACGGTAAACAAACCAATAAAGGGAGATTATTTTCAGGCTGTATTAAAAAAAGCAATCAACACAAAATGTCACTCAACTTCATCATATGATTAGAGCGTACCGTCATAACGTGTTCCGGAGTACTTACTTTTTTTTTATTAAATATAAGCAGATGAGCCCGCAGGCATTTTAAAATAAAGCTTCATATATGAAAGAAATCACATATATGGCAAGTAAACATGTGACATGTACATAAAACATACATTCCTATATTAAAATAGAAGCTGTGAGTATTTTGGCTTGCTTTGCCCATCGTGGAAAAGCTGTTCAATTCATTAACATTGCAGTGAGTGCATAGTGCAAGGAAAAAAAGGAAGTGTTTAGGGCCAACGTTTAAAAAAGTCTAGGGTGATACCTGGCTGCCTGTCGCGCGAAGTTCCTGCACAACTATCGAATCATATGACCCCTTAGGTTGTACTCCCGAATCGATTAGACAGATAATTAGAAAGCATCGCGGTGCTATCTGAAATTCATGATGATTTGGTGGACGCTGTTTAACACAGAGACAAAGAGAAGAAAACACATAACTGGTGCCTTTATGTATCTTCTTTTTTTTTGTCTCTGTGTTAAAAGCGCCTACGAAAGCATCATGAACAACCTACAACTCGTCCAACTTCCCCTTCTGTCACTCTCTAAAATGCCTTATCTCGCGCTGATCAAGCGCTTGAGTTAGCAGGCCGCATTGCTGCGCTTGGCAATGACGGCACGGATCGATGGTTTTTCTATGAGAGATAAGCATTTGCAACGGGAGGGTAGGTACGACTATAGTGTCAGTATATTCTAGGCACTATAGTACGACCCTCGTTCGGCTGTAAATCTGCGTCTTCATTAATCCTCTAAAAGATGACGCAGCTAATAAGTTCCTTTATAACGCAGATTATGACTAGCAGCTTACCGGTATCGCTCAAGAGGAAAGTATACAACAGTTGCATCTTGCCTGTACTCACCTATGGGGCTGAAACGTGGAGACTAACCAAGAGAGTTCTACTTAAGTTGAGGACAACCCAGAGGGCTATGGAACAAAAATGGTAGGGGTAACATTAAGAGATAGAAAGCGTGCAGAGTGAGTCAGAGAAATAACTCAAGTTACCGACATTCTAGTGGAAATTAAGAAGAAGAAATGGACATGGGCAGGACATGTAGTGCGAAGAGAGGATAACCGATGGACGCTGAGGGTAACAAACTGGATTCCAAGGGAATGAAAGCGTAGCAGGGGGCGGCAGAAAGTTAGGTGGGCGGATGAGATTAAGAAGTTCGCAAGGGTCAAGTGGGTGCAGCTAGCACAGAACCGGGTTAAGTGGAGAAATATGGGAGAGGCCTTCGCCCTGCAGTGGGTATAATCAGGCTGATGATGATGATGATGATGATGATGATGATGATGATGATGATGAAAATCCTATAAATGCCTGATCGAACAAACCGCTCCGATTCCAGTGGTTGATTGCGTGGAATACCCAAAGCTTATGAACAGACTGTTAGAGCGGTTTGGGGCGATGCGCTTGCGCATTTACTTCAGTTGGCTAAGTCCGTCAGAAAAATCGAATGATAGGTACGGCAGCAAAACTGTAGCTGGCGCCAACTTTTACTAAAAGATGTCTCCTAGGCGTGCATCCAAAATCAGCTTCAAAGTCTTAATGAGGATTGTTTTGGAATAAAATGCCGCGTGCATCAGCATGCGACACGTGTCAAAGGTTGACTACCCATCGTTTTTTGCTGTGTCTTTTCTACGGTTTACGATGGGCCATTGCGATACAAATTATTTTCGATATACGGCTCCCTGTAACGTACACATGGCTGTTGATCTGTAGCAGTAAACGGAACTGAATGTCATGCACCTCATAAACTCATTCATGTCCGGCAGCGCAAAATGCATTGCTTTATAAAACTGCCAGTCTTCAAAATAACCGCATTGGAACATCCGAGACGGCGAAAGAGTAAATGCTTACCATCTGCAATTTGATAATTTTCTCTTAAACTACGCAAGCTAGCAAGCAGTGGTTGCGTTACCATCTGCAATTTGATAATTTCCCCTTAAACTACGCAAGCTAGCAAGCAGTAGTTGCGTTCACATTTTTTTTGCTCGACCAAAAAAGCGCTGAGGATTGCGAGTATGTGTGTAAAAACGGTACACAGCTGAGCCTGCTAGCGCAAGCGCGTGCTGAATAAGAAATCGGGCCGCAGCTCCATAGCCCGCCGTATCTGAGCTTGCCCCAACATGGCGCCGTCGAAGGCGGTGTCTCCACCCTGTACGGCGGCGCGCTACATCGAGGCACCCTACGGCTACACCGCATGTGGTGTAATTAATATGGACGACTGGGTGTGAAGTCTGCCACGTCGTCTGCTCACTGCGTGTCCCTACGCAGTCATCGCGACACTAATTCGTTTTCCCACGGCATTTGCTTTGATGCATAAGCTGCATCCGGTGCCACGCACTGCGACACAAACTTCGCAGCATCTCCAACTAAGTTTTTGCTTGCGTAAATGTTCAAATGTAAGAAAAAAAAAAGTAGTGTTCACTCGTCCTATATAGCTTGACGAGCAACAGGATTGAGAGGGCACAACAAGTCGCTTGTCATTCCAGCGTGTTGTTTTGATTGAGGGAATTTAAAACACTATCGGCATAACATAATGAATATTTTTACATTCGCTAACATTTGCGGTTAGTTCTAGGCCGAAAAATATGTTGGCTATTGCGTCATCCTTTAACAGTTCACTTGCTTAGTGCAGTCCTGGATATTTTTTCGGCTCTTAATTTTTTTAGTATAGTTTCATAGAGCTTCAATGAATAACAGCGCGGGGACGAAGGACAAGGAAGAAGACAACACCTGCGCTGACTATGAACTGCAGTTTATTAGAAAGAAACACGCAAAATATACTCTTTTCACAACAAATAACGCATGTGTGACACCAATCGCCAAACATATACCTCAGTCTTTTGAATCAAGATAGATTAGTTCACAGTCATGAACAGATACAGAAGGGGTGCTACACACGAGTCATGATTTTTATGTATATGAAAGGCTTCACTGATTTCTCTTGCTAGTTTATCTTTGTGTTTGTACAGAATTTTGGTTTCATTAAAAAGGGGAACATATGACTAATCAGAACAATTCAGTTGGTTGTTAAGCGGACAGTTCCTGAAACTGTAATGCAGAGCAAGATTTGAGGATGGAGCGCCCTTCAATGAAGTGTTGTAGTCACTTAAGCGGGTATTTAGGCACCTCCCCGTTTGGCCTATGTATGTCTTCCCGCATATGAAAGGCACTTCATACACAACTCCCTCTGCGCAACAGACAAACCTCAAGTGACGCTTTATCTGGCACCCTCTTTTCGTTTTTCTTCGTTTCTTTTCATTGTCCCTTGTTTTTGCCTCAACCATGGCGTATATTTTTCCCAGCTTTTTGGGTGCAGAAAAAAGAACATCTACTCAATATCTGCTACCTACTTGCTTCAAATGGTGAGACAATTGGTGAATATATGGCACGACTGCAATTTTATTCTTCAGTGTTTCGGAATGCTGTGATGGCTCTTGTGTACAGCACAATTTTGTCCTTTTTAGTACCTTGCTGCATGCAAGAACTATAATATCATCCGGAAACCCCGCTGTTCTTAGTCTCTGAACCTGTCGATTAAAACTGTCACTGATAGCATGTACACATTATTTATAAATGGCGGCACCTAAACAAGAAACAGCTATACCACATTTTACAATCTTGGAATGCGGGGAATATTAACTAAGTAAAGGCTTTTCAGATCTCTGCAGAAAAGACCAGCACACATGATCCGGCTTCATTTGCAGTCTAATATGTAAAAATTGCAGCTCATTCCTATTAGGCTTCTCAAAGGTGAATGTAAGGCCGTGTCCACTATCCTCAATTTTTTTTACAGATCATTGACTGAGTTATCTGTTTGGCGGTTGGAGTTGCACATGCACTCTTGGTTGTGAAAAGAGTATATTTTGCGTGTTTCTTTCTAATAAACTGCAGTTGATAGTCAGCACAGGTTTTGTCTTCTTCCTCGTCCTGCGTCTCCGCGCTGTTATTCCTTAAACATGTACCAACTAGCTCAACTCTCCGTTTTATTCATATAGAACTTGAGTGCAAAGTAAAGATGGATATGACCGTGAGATACGAAATTGGGGTCATGACACCAATCCTGGAATATAAACTGTCCATTGCATCTTATTCCTGATGTGCCAAGAAACTAAACCTCAAAGTTGCAGCTGTATCGAAGCTGCGGATATTTTTAAAACTGAACATCCTGAACAGCTCGCAGGTCTGGCAACTGGCTCAGCTGGTGACGACATATAGGCCGGCGCCGCGTCGCCTGCTGCATGATCTGCGCATGAGCAGCGTCAACTGCTATTACGAGAACCGCGGTAATGTCGGACACACAACAGTCATGCCGCTTACCGAGTTTACCACAAACTCAGGTTATCGTCGATCTCTGTTAGCGTGTTTAACTCGGGGAATAGCGGCATCCGTGGGCGAGATTCAGGTGCACGTCGGCGCCCGAGTACGAAAAACGCACGACTTGACCCGCTCGAACATACACATTGTATATTGAAACACGTCTCAAAAGCAACGCATAAAATGCGCAATATATTAGTACCGTACGAAGGCGCTTTTGTACGATCTTCGGGCACTGACCGCAGTACATCGAGTTACCCAATACCACGTCTTAGCAGCATCGTTTACGTTGCTCGCTGTCAGCCCCAAGTCTGGCCCTATCCGCATCATGAAAGTAGACATAAGCTCACGAGGCTTACAGCAACGGCGCCCGCGAGCGCGTAGGACGACGGCGCTCTGGCTGTCTGCTTCTCCCTAATCGTCGCTAGGCCTAAATTACATCGCATCGAAGCCTCAGCGGACGGCACTTTATAATAGATCAGCGGGGCGTTTTCGTAAATGGACCCCTCGATCATGAAATTTCTTTACTTTCAACCCAAACTTTGTTTCGTAACCTTTGCCTATGGGTCCAAAATCTTAGTGCATATTCTATTGTGATAAAATTATTTTTCTAAATAAAAAATAAAAAAAGCAATAATTACTTTCGGCGACGCTTTAGCAGCGGAGCTAGGGTACAAAAACACGGGCACCGCAGGGCGATTCCGACCGCATATGGGTCGGCGTTTCACAAGAAGCATTCAGTTTTGAAATTCATGTTTCTAGCACCTGTTATTATTAAGAGAAAACCAAATTTTAGCATGTTCTTCTGACACTGGCGCAAAGGATCCGCGTATCGCTGGCGCGGACGGCTTGCGCGAACCGGTGCGGCGGTGTTTACGGCATCGGACGATCGGGCGCGCCGAAGGCGGATGGGAAAGGGATGGGAATCGCGCTTCACGACAGTCTGTGTTTCGCTTTCACAAACATTCCGAGTACACTTACTGGGTGCCATGTTAGCAAGCGCGAACACAGTACTGTGTATCGGCAGCTTATCGGCGCCGGCACAGCAGCAGACGATGCGGTGGCCGGTGTCGCTCTGTGACGTCACCAAGAATTTCAACATGGAGATCGCTTTCGGCGGGAGGAGCTTCACGATGTCAACTTCAGCCACTTATTTCAAAATACGGAATGCGTCTAGGGCGCTCAAATTTTGGAAATAGAATAATGAAGTCCATTATTATATTCCAAACTACAAAACTAGTATATTGGATGACCGTGGTATTACCGCTTTCAGGAATGAAAGCCGGTGGTCCAGGAGCATGGCAGGCGTGCATGCCTTTCATTGCCTATACGTGGCGCCTGTTGAGAGTTATATTTGTATATTTTTTAGCTTGTACTGAAATGCTTAAGGTTTACAAAGTGCACAATTTATGGAATGACGTAAGCGCTCGCATGATCGTGTTTGGACATTTACTACCGTATACGCTAAGACAGGTGCGATCATCACTATCTAATCCATTGTTGCGGCTAATCCCATGAGGTAGAGAGTGCTTTAAACATGGGAGCGCTTAATTAAATTTCGCCTTTTAAGACCAGAACGCGATTGTGCTGTCAGTTAAGGCCCGTTCGGATCGCGTATTCTGTATGTCTATCTTGACTGAGTTTTGAACCAACGAGCTTTCGTGGCTCACAGCCCTCAAGTACTGGGTTCGACTCCCACCGCCACTCAAAACTAACTGAATTGTTTTTAGTCTCAGTTATTTTCCTTGGGTTGCAGGAACTTCCTAGAATAATATAAAGTCAATCAGAACTTCTTTAATGTTCAATCGGGATTTTTTGCCCCGAGTCAACGACGACGTCACGCAGTTTCTGCGGAGCGCAAACTTTAGCGACATCGCACTGAAGTCTTGCGTATTCGGCCAATGAAGCGAAATAAAAAAAAAGCCGACGCTTGCACGGTATATTGGTGGTGCCAGAGAATGTCTCATTGGATCGATGCGCCTCGCACATGATGTGTGTCATTGAAAAGCAAAGGCAGGGTAAATAAAAAAGGGAAAACAAAAAGAACACCGATTTATTCTGCTGAAGTAATTCATCAGCCAGGGAAGCTAACGCGCATGAAGCTGAGATGAGTTGCTGCTGGCCATGTAGCTCCTGTTTGTAGGAGGCGCCCGTATGCATTAGTTTCTCTCCGATTGCTGCTCAATGTTCTTGTTTCTACGAATAGTGGTACCGCCCCGCCGTTTATCTGGAGTGGTTAAGATGCCTGACTACTGTGCTGGAGTACCCGGGTTCGATCCCGACCGCCGGCGGCCTCGTTTCGATGGAGGCGAAACAAAACAGGCGTCCGTGTGCAGTGCGACGTCAGCTCACGTTAAAGAACCCCTGGTGGTCGAAATTTCTGGAGTCCTCCACTACGGCGTCTCTCATACCCTGAATCGCTTTGGAACGTTAAAACCCATAAACCAAACCAAAACAAACCAATAGTGGTACCCTAGTTTCCGGCGCCAGGCCACCGTCGAAGAAATTTACAGGCCTAGATGAAAAACAAAAAGAAAAAAAAAAAACACTCTGCGAGAGACGGAGGAGTACCGGCAAGTCGTACCCCGGAAAGACTTTCGAAAATGACCACGCGGCGGCCATCACTGGATATAGACGGTGCACGGGGCATATCATAGCCGGACTATATCCACTGCAGGGCCAATGCCTCTCCCACATTCCTCCACTAACCCCGTACAGTGGCAGCTGTATCCACTTGACCCGTGAGAACTTCTTAATCTCATCCGCCTACCTAACTTTCTGCCGCCTCCTGCTACGCTTTCCTTCCCTTGGAATCCAGTTTGTTACCCTCAGCGACCATCGGTTATCCTCTCTTCGCAATACATGTCTTGCCCATTTCCATTCCTTCTTCTTGATTTCCACTAAATTATTAGTTACTTTAGTTATTTCTCTGACCTATTCTGCCCGCTTCATATCTTGTAGCGCTACACTTACCATTTTCCGTTCAGAAGTGTCTGCATCGTCCTTACCCTAACTAGATCCCTTTTCGTTAGCCTCATAGGTGAGTACAGGTAATATGCAACTGTATATACTTTCCTCTTGAGCGAAGCCGGTAAGGTGCTACTCATAATCTGTGAGTGATTGCCATTCTACTCTTATTTTCATATTTATTTCCCTCTCATGGAAAGGACCTACGGTTACTACCTATCCTAAGCAGAGATATTCAGTTACCACTTCCAGTGCTTTGCTACCTATTGTATACTGCTGCTCTTTCCCAAGGCTGTTCAACATTCTTCTGCATATTATTCTTTATGCCTACCTTTCTGGTTTTCATCTCTTGGTCCCATTTACTTAACAATTAGCCCTGAATTACTTAACAAGGCAATGTCATCAGCGAATTGCAGGTTACATAGATATTCGCTATTAATCCTGATTCCTGACTGCTTCCATCCCATACCTCCGAATACTTCCACTAAGTAAGATTTATCTATTTATTTATTACAAATATCTACAGCGCCTATTGGGCATTATCGTGGGAGGGTTAGTTGCAAACATAAAGGAAACAGAATAGCTGAAGCGAAACTATACAATCAGTTCTAAAAGAAACAAAAAAACGTTTTACACAAAGAATGGAAGCACATTCAATGCCAAGGTAAAAAACACACCCAACAAATATTTGTGACTCAGTTTCACAATAAAGTACACTGACTGTAATGTAACACAGATTCATATAATGTTCTCAATGGCTAGTGAAAAATTGGGCGCAGATACGACCTCATCCGGGAGTAAATTACAATCTGAAATCGAGCGCAGAAAGAATGAAAACCTAAACGCATTTATGCGACTTTGATATGGCCTGATTTTTTTGTAATTGTCTCGTCTTTTAGACTGTTAATGAGGTTGTTTTAAATATGTGTTCCTATCAATTCCTGTGTTACCATTGTTAATATTGTTCAAAAGCTTTAACCGCAAGATTTTCCTGCGTCCGGAGAGCAGTTTCCAACCTAGGCTTTTCCTGATTTAAGAGCCTTTTTATTTTGTAGTCGTAGATAGCCGTTACGAACCTTGCAGCCCTTTTTTGAACACGCTCTAACTTATCTTCAAGGGTTTCTGTCAAGGGGTTCCAAGCCACATACGCGTATTCTAACACCGGCGATATATGAGAGAGGTACAATGTTTCCTTCAGGGCTTTTGGTGGATAGTTGAAGTTTTTTTGAAAAAGATGTAAAAGGCGACATGCTTTAGCGCATGTAGTTTGAGTGTGATTTGTCCAGTCCAATGTCGCCGTTAATGTGACGCCCAGATAATTGACCTCGTCGAGACATTGTACTAGAGCATTGTTTATAAAGCATGAGGTAGAGTACTTTTTCTTTTTTTTTTCGTGAACTGCACATGATAGCACTTTGCTACATTGAGGTGCACTTTCCACTTAACACGCCAGGAACGGATTTTTTTCAAGTTCAGACGGCAACACGCTCATATTTTCTTCACATGACACAGTGTTATACACAACACAGTCATCAGCGTATAATCTAACATTCTAAGCAAGGCCTTCAGTTAAATCATTCATATACACGAGGCGCAGGAGCGGCCCCAGGAAGGATCCTTGTGGCACGCCTGACAAAACTTCAGCCGTTTGCGACGTCACACCATTTAGAGCCACTTTTTGCTGCCTTTCATATATGTAATCGTCACCGAGCCGTAAAGTGAATGATGTAGAAGTAAGTTATACGGGTCTACGTCAAATGCCTTTCTGAAATCAATAAATATAGCATCTATGTGTGTACCATTGTTAAAACCATATGCAACGTCATGGATGAATTGTACAAGCTGTGTGCTACAGGATAATCCCGAATGAAATCCGTGCTGGGTCAGATGAAAAGCCATGGTCATCAAGGTGCTTAATAGGTCCCGAATACACAACATGTTCCAACGTTTTACAACAAACAGATGTCCAAGTTACCGGTCTATAATTGGTTACCAAATCAAGAGAGCCACCCTTGAAAATAGGAGTCACGTTAAGTAATGCCGAAAGTTGGGCGAGTTGGTTAGCATTCATGATGGAAAATAGCGCGCAAGTACACGAAGGACGGAAGGAAGTAAGACACGGACAAGCGCTAACTCGCAACTGCAGGGTTTATTGCTGAAGCACGCAATAATTACAGGTCACATGAAAAAAAAAAACAGAAAAAACAAAAGGAGAGAGAAGAAAGAGAGAGAGAAGCAGCCTCCTAAATGGGAAGCCAGGTCATAACATAGGCAGTAACACACAGTAACACGTGCCACTCATTGCTGGGGTGGGAAGAAAAAAAAAAGGAAGATACACCTAAGTATAGATAAGTAAAGTCAATGTAAAGTAGAGGCTAAGAAAACAAATTCGCAATCTACCAAGTTAACCGACGGCTCGCTGACAAACACATTTTGACATTTTTTAATATGGTAAGCCTACATAATTTCACTTTTAGATTGTAATGAGGCCTACTTTACATTGACTTTACTTATCTATACTTAGTTGTATCTTTTTTCCACCCCAGCAATGAGTGGCACGTGTTACTGTGTGTCACTGCCTATGTTATGACTTAGCTTCCCATTTAGGAGGCTGCTTCTCTCTCTCTCTTCTCTCTCCTTTTGTTTTTTCTGGTATTTTTTTCATGTGACCTGTATTTATTGCGTGCTTAAGCATTAAACCCTGCAGTTGCGAGTTAGCGCTTGTCCGTGTCTTACTTCCTTCCGTCCTTCGTGTACTTTCGCGCCATTTTCCATCATGAATAGGAGTCACATTTACCATTTGCCATTCACTAGGTAGTTGTTGAGGATTTAATGACTTGCTAAATAAATCAATCAAAAAAAGGTGTAATACTTCGGGCGCAGCGCATCAAGACGTGATTTGACACGCCGTCTGGACCGTGAGCACAATGCGGGTTTAGATTGTTCACGAGCGCCCTAACTCCAGCTTCATTCACAACAATGTCCTCCATTTGAGTTAATTGCTCGTGTGAATAATGTGAATAATGCCGGAGAGATTGTGTCTTCTTGCTTTAACACCTTTCTTATTACTAATTTTATTTATTTCTTTGTTCAGGCGGGACTATGCTGTGCAGCCACTAGAAATATCTTCCAATATTTTCATATACGGCTCATCTATACACTGTTTGCACAATGCTTGCATGCTTGCTGAGGTCTCGACTGAGTCAATCTTTTTTGTAATCAATGCATGTTATGTATAGGGGAGGTCGTATTCCTAGCACTTTGTATCAGTTGGTTGATAGATCGCATATGATCGATAGCAGAATGCCCTTTCCGAAAACCATACCGAAGATGCTATCCCAAGTGTGTCATAATCAATACGAAGGATGCGGAGTATGTCGCTGTGTGTAATTTGTAGGGTACCATTGAGGCGTGCTTCTGGCCTGCCAATTAAAAGATATTTACTTCTGACATAATTCAGAGCAGCCCCAGACACCTTGCCGTATCTTTCAAAAAGCGCTGCAGGCTCGCTTCATCATGAAGATACAATGTAATGTCATCAGCATAAACAGTTACTCGCAGCGTCTGACACCCTGGGAGGCCGCAAATACTATGGTCTGTAATGATTGCCCTTAAATAAGGCTCTAAGCTGAGAGCAAACAAAAGAGGTGAGAGGGGACAACCTTGTCGGACACCGTGGGTCAAAGGGAAAGGGGCAATTTTCCACCCATCCATCGCCAGTGTACTTTGAATGCCATCATAGATGATCTTAATAAAACATACGAAATTTTGCGGAAACAGAAAAGCATCCAGAATGCCGAATATGTAACAATGTTCTAGCCGATCAAAAGCTTTTTATTGATCTAAAGAAGCAAGGATACCACTAGCTAAGCGTCTCTGTATGTAATCATTAATGTCACAAGTGGTATACGATACCGTATGTATTTCCCTACTAGAAACAGAGAACGCCTGATGGCAACCAATGAGGGAGGCCATCACACCCCTCAAGCGCCGAACATGACGGCTGCGAGAGCCTCGTAGTCTGTTTAGAAGCGAGATCGGCCTCCAATCCTTTGTACGAGATGACCCAGGATGCCGTTTTGGGGTCGAAATTATTCACCCTCTACGAAAAATAGCCGGAAAATCTAAATGTTCAAAACACTGTCGAAGAATATTTGTCAGTAAGGGACCGACAACGTCCCAGAAACCTAAATAAAATTGTACAGGGAGCCCATCAGTCTCAGGAGCTGACCCGCATTTCATTGACTTTAAGACTGTCTTGACCCTTTCTGAAGTGGAAAGTGCGCAAAGCACATTATGGATCTCAGAGCTCACCAGAGGCAATTCAGCTAACAATGGATGTGTCTCTACCGCCCCTACATCGATATCCGAAGAAGCCATATCTTTAGAGTGCGCCGAGAAACGCATACAGTCACGAGCCTGATGGGACGCAAAGGGAAGCGACGCTGAGATATGGATGCCTCTCCAAATCGAAGTCCCTCGGGATGTGCAGATGGACTACGCCTCCCACGCAGGTAGCCGGGACGAGGCTTAAAAAGGCACTGATACCGGTTATGTAACTCGCCACACCAGGCACGCATCAGAGGGGAATGCCTTCCCGCCCTGTACGCAGTGCGGAGCTTCGCAACCGTATCTGCCTGCTCCTGAGACACGCGACGCCTAAGTGCGCGAGCCTCTACCGAACTGTGCATGCGCCAAATTGATTTGAGCGTATCTAAGTAATTGCAGCACTATCATGAAGAGAGGCGCGTAAAGCTCGTGACAAGCTCTCATGCGAACGCGAATCATGTAGCACGCGCACATCAAAACGCCACGGACCAAATGAGCCAGCTCTATAAATGAAAAGAGTAAGCAATACTGGCCGGTGGTCAGAAATGTGAATCGGCGTCTGAAGGCAAGGTCGCAACATCCATAGCCGTCACACATGTAGGAAGGGACTGCAGCACATACGCGCGGTCTAGCCTGCTCGCCCATGAACCACGACGCCATGTCCAGCAGAAACGCGGCCCATGCATCAGTTTGTGCGCAGAGAGAAGCGCAGCTCACGTGCGTTCCAAGTCGGTCGCCCTCGACCAGGGCCTTGAACATCTACATGTGAGACTATGCCATAATTAAAATCGCCCACTGTTATTACGTGGCGGCCATCCAGAAAGTAAACGTCCAACCCATTAAAGAAGTTATTTGTAAGGCTTGCGTCCACCGAAGCACAAATGCACAAGATGCGCAACCTCACAGTTGAAATGAACAATCGAACGCTAGCCCTAACTCGTCATATGTTAAGTGATGGTCGCGTAAGAGGCATCTGATTAGCACCACGATTCCTTCGCCTCTCGAGCCCGAAGTGGCGAACGAAAAGAAACCCTCCAAAGTTCTCCAAATGAAACTGGCGCTTGAAAGCCAATGCATAAGAAAGAGTAGGAAAATTTGTTTCCTGAGGACGCCAGATATCGCACTGCGTTCTTAAAGCCAGACCTACTATTTCTGTCTGCTTCCGTTCGTTTTGAAATCCCTGGACATGTACAGAAAAAATTGTGGCCAGCTCATTTTGTTCATGAAAATATTAATTTTGAGACCATAAAGAAAAAAAAGCCATCAGATTTGTTTTTAACCAGCATAATTGTCACAGATCAGATGTGGAATGAACTTGATGGTTCGCTGCTACAGCTACCCTCTCAGCAGCTTGTTCAATAATTGCCTATTTATGTATTGCGTTTTTAATTTTTTTTTCACATGTAACATCCCCTTCTGCACTGTCTCAAACTTGAAGCGGCGGTATCTGTAAATAAACTCACGAGGACGCTCAATCTTCGCTCTAAGAGTAGACGCGACGAAATATTTTATGGTGCATTTTGATTCCGCCAATTTAGAGAAGAATAGTTTTCTGAAGTTAATATTTTAAAATCAATATTGCTATGGCATCAGTACATATACCAAACACTCGTTAATAACTCATATGCCTTCAATAACTCCACCGCCTTCATTAGGTGCCGTTACACCTAGTTGGTAGCAATATACATTCCAAGACCAATGCATCAATTTACATGCCTGCCTGGTATACAGAGGGCCTGGGTTTGAATTCAAATAGTGACAAATTTGTTTCTATTTTCTGAAATGAATTACAGGGACTGTTGGCTTCATTCAGATCTTTCCCAAAATCGTTAACTTTATTTTAATATAGGATATCTCACTCCAGGTCATGTGGCTGTAACTTCATGACCATGTCGAACAATCAGCACTTATCCCCATCGCCGTCTACGGCAGCGGCGGCTTTTCGACAAAAGGACCTGTATATGCAATGACCTAATCCGCCGACGTAGAGCGTCCTTAGTGCGACGCCTATTCCAGATCACCCGTGGCGGCTGCTGCGAACTCAATGCACTCAGGATTCTCGATTATTATGGCCAAGCGGCGCATTCTTGGTTATCGGGACGAAATCATGACTGAGCTCACTCTCGGAGCACTTTCGGCGCCTATTTCCATCGCCTGCCTAGGTGATGGAGAGATTAAGACACAAGCAGCGGGATAGCGAGGACCACGGCGATGAACGCCTCCCAACACTCCTGTCAGCCATGAAATCCGTCGTGAACACAAAGAAGAACGGTAACGATGAGAGAAAACGATAAGCGAGAATCTCAAAATAACAGCTTGAGAGGCTAGTTGGTGCATCATCGTATTCA
>JAJIZL010125595.1:622083-632420 GCA_023969395.1 Amblyomma maculatum | reverse complement strand
GCCCCTGCCTGGCCCGGCACTCAGATTACAGGCCTTAGCCTAGCCCCGCCCATCATGTTGTGATTGCAGTTGAAGCGACGATATACAGAAGGAAATGATTTCAGGATGATAAATTTATATCAACGTTTGAAATGTTGAGTTCTCACGTTTGAAACACTTTAATTGCTTAATGTAGAGAGGCACAGCATATATATATATTTACTGCGCAAAAACAAAAAAGGTATGCATTGAATTGAGACAATTTCGGCGCTCCGAGATAGTGAGTCCGATAGCGCTGACGTTCCTTTTAGGGCTGGAGTATGTGGCTGGAATGACTAAAGCGTTTTAATAATAATAATACTAATAATAGTAATATAATAATAATAATAATTACTTCACAGGAAAGGAAAGGCGCAGTGTCTGGCACACTTGCTCAGTGGACGCCTGAACCGCTCCGTAAGGGATAGCAGAAAGGTGGACGTGAAAGTGGAAAGAGAGAGATGAGATGCCATACTGGAGGGTTACGGAGAAATTTCGACCCCATAGGGATCTTTACCGTGCACTGACATCGCACAGCACACGGACGCCTCTTCGTTTCGCCTCCATCGAAACGCAGCTTTCGGTGGTTGGGATCGAATCAGGATACTCCGACACAGTAATCGGGCTTCATAAGCACTGCACCACTGCGGCGTGGCTTCTTTGATAGGAAAGCAAGTTTTCGGTAAGCAGCTTGCTTGCTTCCCCAAAAATGCGCTAACTCTAAACCTAAACAAAGGGTTGATTTCGTGGCCAAGTACTCGATGAGCTCGCCTGATTCACCAGGTGTCTTTCACGTGAAATTTACACAAGAGGAAACTGTTGCGTCGCAGGTGCTTTGAGCTATGTCCCGCTTCAAACGAGGCTATGTCGAGGCAGGAGTGTGTCACAACAGAGCCGTTTGATAGGCGACAGCATGGTGCGAATCCCGGAAAGGATGCCTAAACATCAGCGTCGGTGTTACCCAAGTGGCGATGCGAAATTAGAAACTCTGCTTGGTTACAAACGATTGCCAGAGATCCATTCGCAGTTAGGAGGCGGGAAGGAAAAGCGGGTCGACGCCGAGAAAGAACTCGGAAGTTCTCGCATGGGGAGGACGCGGGAAAATGCTGTGCTTTTTAGACGCTAATAGCTCTATGGCCGTATTCGCGCTTACGCAAAGATTGCATGTGATCGTGATCGGGGTGTTTGGTCTGGCCCACCCGAGACAGTTTTCCTTGGTCCGGGCTCGGCTCGAGCCAGAGAGAGACGGCTTCCGAGCGGCCCGAACCCGGCCCATGGGCTGGGCCGGGCCGGTTACGGGCTTTCGGGCTGGCCTGAGCCCGTGCACCGCTCTAATCCCATCAATCGCCTAAGCAACCCAATATAATTAAGCTGCCTTCATTAGCACCGAACATAACGGCGATCGAAAACTGTGCACATCCTCTGCCCCCACAACTCTGCTAGCGCCGGCGCGAAAAAGAAAAAAAAAAAGATGAAAACAGGTCGGTACGGTGCCTCATTCCGCTCCTTCGCGCCCGCGTAAGTTCGGAGTGTCGCATTAGCGAGGCACCCAGCAAGTGCCAATGACATAGGAATTTTTTGCGCACGGCGCATGCAGGAATGTGTCACCAAATGCGGTTGCGGGCAGTCGCCAGCAGGACATTTTCAAAATTACTTTTATGCTATAGTCTCCACGCAAAGCTTTCAAATTCGATTGGAAGCTTTCAAAACCTGACTGGGAACACCACCTCTATGGATTTCTCGCATTATAATATTACCATAAGTTACGATTTGGAAGCCCTTTAAGTGTTATTCTTCGGGATGTGGTTTTAATGAGAATAGCGGTTCTTTTTCCCGGGATTTATGGTGGCGGGAACACAGTTCACTAATGCATTTAAGAAATATCTTTTCTGATTGGCGAGGTAACGCAAAGTGGTGGCTAACTTTGTACCCCTCCTTTGGTGCAGCCAGGTGACGCCAGAGACGTTGGTGCTGCTTTTGTCTATGGCGCTCTTCTCGCTTCCCTCCCAACCGGGAACACCTTCGGCCCCGCCGGTGCTTCCGTGGGCGGCCGCCAGGGCACGCTTTCCTTGGAGCTGCCTCGCACTGACCGCCTGCGGGCAAGTGCACGCCGCCTTCTTCGTGGTAGGGTGGCAGTTTCACGTAGCACCTTTTGCTTTACCGAGATATATTTAAGCACCTTGTTATAGAAATTCGATGTCGGTGTTGCAAGAGTGAGATCACGAGCATGCCACTAGCACTTGGCAGTTGGCCTGGTCTGGCACTAATTGGTCGGTGTGTAGGTTGATATCCCCAGATCTCGTGACGAAGGCTAGCTGGTTGAAACTGCAATCTCGGATAGATTCTTTTAAATGGAATAAAATCCTCCGTGGCATAGGGACCCTGAATCAGACACACTAGGCCTAAGCCACGCAGGCAATTTATTTGAAGTTTGTTAAACCAAGCCTTTTTATTCATGTCAAGTGGCCCGTGTATACAGTTAGATTCTAAATGAGTTCATGCAAGATAATGGCGGCACAAAATAAGGCATTGATGGTCGAAAAAGTAGCAGAATGTATGTGAAGAAGAATCCGCTAGGGGAGCTGCCGATGGTAAGCATTGACTCTGTTACATCAAGCTCTTGGCAGCTTATTTGCCACCTCTACTGAAAATAAAAATAAAATATGACTACCGTTGTAGCGCAGTTAGGCCAAATGCAAACTATATCAGCTAGTGCCTCTGCTTTTACATTATAAATTTCGGCTTCGGGTGGTAGATCTGATTAGTATACTGTAGTATCCTACCGACCTTTGTGAAAGACTGTCAGACGAAGATGTGAACCAACCTGCTTACGTGCCTTATGGATGTGAGTGAATGGCCAAGCAGTAGAGTGTAGGACACTGGATCCAAGTGCCCCGTTGGTTTGAATACCACGTCTATGTAGTGTAGCCCAAGTTGTCAGCCGTTGCCTTCCTGGTTTCAAATAGACATCTAGGAAAATCCTAAAGGGGGGCACTTAAGCACCGCCATTAACCTTATGACGCGACATCATTAATAGCTCCCGTTTGCGAGCTCTCCTTCACCCCTTCATGGATCTTGCATTGGGCGTCCATTTACTTCGCTACTAGCTGGATCAGTAATCGTTTACTGTATGCGCCTCTATCAAGCCACGCGTGCCATAACATCATGATGTCTTAGATGCCACGTTCTCCATATATTTATTAGGCATCGGTATTGTAGGTAAAGCCACGGGCTTAGCTCTGGCAGTCGGCATGAGCGTGCACTAATTGGTCGTCCGATTGTGTGACGTCACGAGGGCATTTGACTTAATGGAGTTGGCATGGGCTGCCACCTCGGACTTCCATATAAAAGTGAGAGGGTGAGACCGGAATTCAGCTTTCCATATCCCTCAAACCCCGAATCATACACGCTGCGCTAAACTACGCAAGCAAGTTTAGTATGGCTTGAATAAATCAGGAAGTTGTACACATGTCGCGTTGTTTTTAACATGATGTGGTATGTTACGATGGTATGCTGATGTGTGCTAGATTATTTTTATAGGCACAGATAAAACATTGCTGTAAAGTGCTGTAAAGTGGCCGATGAACTGTCATAACCTTGCAGATTTAGTGTTCCCGAGCTCGTAAAATCTTTGTGGTATCCTATGCCCTATGTCCTATCACATATTATAGTATGTTACGACAGTATGCTGAGTTTGTGTGACCCCAATTTCACCGATTTCGCTTATGCATGCCTGAGACCAACAATCCAGGTAATGGTGATTGTGGTAGCGTGTCCGGTTCTTCATATACAAATCCGAAAAAGTTATATTCCGATTACTCTGCCCCTCCCCATCTTAATCGCGAAGCCCGAAGTGGCAGGTGGTATGCCATGTGGCGCAACCACACCGGCGAAAAGAAGCCTGTGGTGGTGTTGTCGCTCATCGAAGGCATCACGCACAACATTAACACGAAAGCCCATTTATAAAATAGATGAAAAATACTTTGGCAGGCAAAATATAGATTTTCGTAACTTGACTGTCATTGATGCTGCACCGACGCTTAACATTCTTTTGGGTCATACAGTCCCTCGGAGGAAGTCGATATACAATACGAATAGCAAGAAGGCGGTGAAGCGGCTCGTCTAGTTTGTTCTTGTGGCTCCAGGAACCCGGTACTAATTTCTGAACGCTCTATCAATGGAATCTATACATGTTCTTACACTTTCACACTGCAACTTTGCCTTCGTTCCACTGTTGCCTTTATTTTTCTCACGAAGGCGGCTATGTGGCCCTCATCAGGGAGCAGTGTTACCATCGACAAAGAGAAGCAGTTGGGTCTCTAAAAGCTTAGAAAGCCGTCTGTGGATTTTTCTTTCTCTATCCCTGATTTCCCGTTTGTATTGCAAAGAGAATCCTCCTCGTGGGTGTTTTCTACTGCAATAAGCTCCTCCACTGCGTCATCGCAGGCCGAGACTCTAGGTGTTGAATAGGGAATAAATAGTTCAAAGTGGGTAGGAACGACAGTGACGCAATGAAATGATCCGAAGCAGTGCGAATTCGTTGCAACAGTGAAAAACAACACGTGCAAAAGACGAAATAGAATGGTGCATTAACAGCGCAAAATACACATAGACCAAGAAAAAGACAAGACACACGAATCAGCTCTGGTTCGTGTGTCTCGTCTCTTTTTTGGTCTGTGTGTATTTTGCGCTGTTAATCCACCATTATGAAGCAACACCAATTAGCCCAATCTGCAGTTCTACGAAAACAGAGGGCGTTAAATGGCACATTGCGAAGTAGCACAAAAATATGGCTCTAGTGGAATGATCAGATGTACTTAATTTCCTTCAACTGGAAACACACCATTGGGTAAGCAAGGAGTGTTTTTGCATCATTAGTTGCAAACAAAGTATTTAGAGATGTCTGCCACGAGAATCGGAACGGTTCTGAAGGTTGAGTAGTGCTTGGAGATTTTCTAATTGTAAGGTGAAAGCCTTACTTGGCTTAAAAATTGTGTGAACGGAAGTGTCGGCCAAATGTGCCGGCAGCGTGTGCCGACAAAAATGTCCGCACGAACTGGCACCTAAATAAAAAAAATGCCTCCGCCGTGACTCGAGTCACTATCTCTTCGATCTCCAGCCGAGCGCGCAAACTATTACCCACGCCGGACTTGTGAGAAAAAGGTTGTAATTCTCCTTTCCTAGCGTGAGAATGATAGTAGCGATGTCGATGCAGTTAGTGATAATGAATTCGGATATGTGGCTTCCCTTTTGTAACGGGTAGTCCTTACGAAAAAGCTTGATGATCGTAGCGATAACAATGACAGTGCCTTTAGTTGATAATGATAAGAATGATAAGAGCGACAGTGATGATGATAGTAGCGACGGCAACGACAATGTACTTAGGGAAAACATTCCTCTAAAGTGGTCTTCAGCATGGTCGTTCTTATGCCGACTTAAGCGCAGAGTAGTTTTTGTTTCGATGTTGCTGATTACCCCACACAATGAGGAACTGATGATTCTTTTGTTTCTTCAGTGATAGTTTGTAACATGTTTATGATCAGTGCCACCAAATTGGATTACTTTGCCGCTAATATTGTGTTTGTTTTTATCACCGCTTTCAACGACTCATACAAGTTTTTTCCCACGACTCTTTAGTCATGTTGTTGGATTCTGCCTGCCAAGAGTAGGAGTTGCAAGAATTTCGTGTTTGACCTTTTATTTTAGTGTTACTCATTAGCATGAACTGATACGTTCTTTTTATTATACCATACATGCCAGCCTTGACCTTTCGATTGCTATATATTATTGAGGACAAGAGGCTCTATACTTCATGGCACTGAGCGCTGATTTCTCTTGTTTTGTTATAATGACGCCTTTCTTATGACTTGTATACATGCCGCCGTAAAAAAAAAACAAAGTAACAAAGGGTGAGTTTCATAATTCAAGTCAGAGATTGCAGAGAGGTCCAGGTATGATAGCTAAGAGGGGCGAAATGGTGAACGTAGCTTCTTGACAACCTAAATATTGGCCATAAACGTGATACAAAGACGCCAATTAAAAACAACTTACAAACAGCTGTTCAAATCAAAGAAAACTTTTCGGCGCCATATTTGTTGGCTTAAACACAAAATTACTTCATAGGTTTTGACCTGTTTGAATAGAGATGCAAACATTTTCACTCTATCGTCCCAGACATTATTCTTGTGACATAACTCGAGGGACGGCTATAGAAGATACATTAATACACTGCTCCACTATTTCTGGATCTGCCTCACCAGCGTTCGGGCATGCACAACGTGTTGATATCGTGGGTGAAAGGGGCTGGCTCACAGCACTCCCTGGGTTTCCTGTCCATGCTGGTCTTGCTGTCTATACTGACTGCAGAGCTGACGAACAAGGACAAAAGCATCGCATTCCTCCTGCCCACGCTTGACGCCATTGTGAGTGCCTTTGACTGCCTACTGCAGCTGCGCTGCAGGCCTGCACGCCAGTGTGCACGGCGCATTTTAGTGCTTGCGCACTGTAGAAAAGTGGGCACAGATATATGATTAACTGATAATGAAGGAGTCGCGCATCGCAGTAAATAGAAACTGATTTTGTGTAATAGTTATGCTGCTGAATGTTACCGAATAAAGAAAGTGTCCAGCTTATGACAAAGTCGCCACATAATATGCTCAGAGCCGATTGATAGTGTTTAGCAGTTCACACAAAAAAATGTCATCGCATATTCGTCGAGGCAAGCAACGGCACAAACTTAGCACAAATGTAAGGAAATGATATCAGGTGAGGGATATGCACAGTAACTGATCGGAAGTGTAACATGTAGGCGCCGTGAAAAGCAGGTAATGTTTGCTAGAATTAGCGTCTGATAACGAAAGTGTAGTTGCCGTCGCACAGTGAAGGCTGGGAATAACGCCACTTTCGTGGTGCTTGCCCGCAATTTGTTCATTCATCAAGCTTCTTCATTTTCGCAATATGTTGCTTGATTCCACAGGAATGACCTATAATGTTCCAGCCGATTGGTCAGGCCACCCTACCGAAATTGTTTGATAAGGCGATACTGCAAGAAAGACGCATAACGTTCTGCTCAGGTCCGCGTCCAGAGGGAGAACCCCTTGAAGCTGATGCTGCCCGTGTCTCGCCTGGCTGCTGCCACCTTCTCTATCTCGACGTCATCGCAGAACAACGCTGTGCTCAGAGACTACGGGGGACTGGCGGCTCTCGACATGGTTCGTGCGAATCAAAGTTCTTCTTTCGTCGCATGCTTTGCCTTCTGCACTCATCCTTCAGCTATTTCGCAGCTTTGTCTCATTCCGCTTTTGGAGCTCTCTTATTTAGAGATAAGTACTGCGGTGACATTGATACACTCCTAGGCATGTCCTATTGAGTATTCATAAAACTGCTTTGATACTTTGTGCGCACCCCTAATGCGTAAACCAGTAACGTTATCAGATTACAAAAACGCGGTCAACAACAGACAACAACAGGTACTGTTAAAAATAGCAGAGTAGTAAATAATGTCACTTTAAAGTGAAAAAATACTTTGTGGAAACGTGCCTCATATGTACCTGTGTTGCGTAAACTGAGAGTTATCCTGGGTCGACGGAACGTAAGCGCAAATCCGCATCAATGACAAATATGGAAAGCGCCGAACGCTCATAGCCACAGCCCAAGTTTCTGAGAACTGCGCATGACTAGAAAACACTTGGGGTTCATCTCCTGCCATCAGTTATACCCGTTAATTCGAACATCTCTAAAAAAGACTCTGATGCATTATCTAATACTTCTGCGTGTCGCAGATGACCATCGGAGTTCACCTTTTAAACTACCTCGAATTTATCTTAACTCTTCCATGCTCCGTGAGTCATTTAGTTTGAAAAGAAAATGTTGAGAGCTCAAAACAGCGAAGTATTTCGCTTTACAACTGAAAACAATAATGCTATAATTTTTCTAGCATGCGCACAATTCAAGAAGCGTAGCTTGTTGGGCCAGTTGGTGCATAGTTGAAGGTGAAAGCCAGCGTAAAGGGGACGCGTTAACAAGGAAGGCGTCGCCCTTGTGCACTCCTTCCTTGTTACCGCGTCCCATTTTCGCTGGTGTTCACCTTCAACTATGCAGAAATTTTCTTCGGACTGTCAAAATGTTTGAAACCTGTGTTTGTTTCTAAAATCATCTTTGAGGGAACTTTGCATTGCGAGTAAGACACGCTATTTGTGGGCCATGCAGACGCGTTAGTGCGGCTAGATTAAGAGGGGAATTGTATCTATGGCCTTTTAGATAACAGTGTGTTTGCTAATGTCTAATAATGTGATAAGGATGTCTCACACATTAGAGGATAGAATACGTGATTAGTAATTAAGCGAATAGAAGCTCAGCGCGAAAAAGAATCCGCGAAGAAAGTTAGCAAAAGCAACTGTCCTTTTCGTATCATAGCATTGATGATACGGTGTTTCGGTGTTTGCAATTTACAAGGGCAAAGCATGCATGAAGGGGAACGCAGTGCTCCATGCACATCCTAGCTCTGCATCTGGCCTCGACATTCACTCAGTTGAAATCTACCAGAAGAGCATAAGCCATGAGGAGAGTGGAAGATTTTGTTATAGAGCCTCTTTCAGACAGCAGTTGAACAGCTCTTCCAGGGAAAAAGTGCTCACTTCATCTTTTTATCCTCTCCTCTTACGCGGAGACTGCCGTGCAGAACAACGCTTCGCTGATCATTGTGTAACTTGCTGTGGAATATAGGATCGTGACGTGTACGTATTACTTGTCGCAGATGATCATCGGTGGTCAGCTGCACGTCGTGTTCGCAGTCGCCGAACTCATCAGCCTTTTGACCGTCGGCTACGCCATGTTCGATCTGGACTCTTTCCCCTACTGGGCGTTGCTTAACGCCACAAGAACCACTGGGCGCATATGAGAGGCAGGGCGGGGGGTTTACCTTCTATGAATGACAAGCTTCTAAATATTTTGTTACAAATACTTTAAAAGAGATAGCCGTTCATACGCTTTATATCATTAAAATGAGCCCAAGGCAAGGAAATGTCAAACGATGGCGCGCATGCATTGATACGTGTTAGTGACCTGGGCATGCATTCGAAGGCGCCCACTACAGTGAATCAGAGCTTTTGGAGCATACGAGACAGGGCCTCCGCTTCAAAAAGTGACTGGTTTTAATACGCACTTTCCGGGTGTCAATGAACTGTCGTGCCATCCAGGAGCGGTCAATAGAAGCTTTCTGATATTGCCATCATTGCCTTTTGAATTTTGTTTTTTTTTTCTTCTTTTCCGACTTATTACCTCTATGGTTGTGTTGAAACAGTTTGCTACTGCAACTCTTCAACTTATTTTTATTTTCCCTGGTGTTTGAGCATTTATCAACAGTCTGAAAGTTTTCAACTTAGACGCAATTGCTAATGGCCGCGGGCGCTGCCACTATTCGCAAACACCCGAATTTTGACTAATCACAACCGCCGCTTTTTGACCCATGAGGCCTATGGAAAGTTTCGCTAATGATAACATTGAAAAACTCTGCTGTGAATAGCATTCGTTGTTATTCACGTGCGTACCAATCTTCTACAAAGCATGGAGACCGCACAAGTGTATGACGTATGTTCTAGTGTTTTCCAGTTGCCATATCAACAGTAAAGCTCAGCGGGGCTATTGTAATGACAGCCTAGTACATTTCGAATGCCTTGGCGAGTAACACAAAACATCATAAAATTTTGCTCCCATACTTGCAAATATGGCTCGATTTAACGATGATAGTGACTGCGAGGCGATTACGAAGTGTGGCGTCGACAAGTGTACGCGTCTCTTATTTGAGATTCAGCTCTCTTATTGGGGGGCCCATGCAAAAGCGGCGCTTACTGAGTAGATGTGGCGCGTGGATGTTGACCCAAGGTCTCCGGATCCAGTCCCTATCATGGGTGGCGCGTTCCTATGCAGCACAAATGGAAAACGCACGTGTATTGTGCGCCGTCAGCGAATCTCAAGAACCTTACTTGGCATACATTGTAGCGAATATCTCCATTGCCGTTATGAGACGTTAAACCTCACTTAATTATACCGCTACCAACTATGCCATATGAACCCAAAGTGCGTAGCTGAAGAAGCACTTCACCGCCAGTTCGCTCAATTTGACTTCCAAGAGGGGAAAGATAATTAAACACAAAGTAGAAGAAAAAACAACGTGCCGACGGTGGGGACCGAACCCACGACCTCCGAATATCGCGTCCGGTGCTCTTCCAACTGAGCTACATCGGCCGCTGTTCCCCCTGCTACTTTCTTGGGTATTAATGTTGTCTGTATACGAACCTTGAGAGTGTTCACCAGCGCCA
>JAJIZL010125595.1:599246-616906 GCA_023969395.1 Amblyomma maculatum | reverse complement strand
CATACCATCATCATCGTCCCGCGGCGCCGGCTCTGGCGCGCGCTTGGATTTTCTCCATCAGATTAAACGCTGACACGGCATACCTTGCCTTGCCTTCACGACCTTGCCGTCTGGACCTGGCCATCTTTCCCAAGTGGTGGAGTTGAAATTTGATCCCCTTGCTGCCTTGTCTCCTGCCTCTCGCTGGAGCTACGTTCCGGTCGCCGTTTAACAACTACCATCGTCATGTCAACCGAGAGCAGTCCCGACCCGGCCGGACCCTCTACCTCGGCTACACCGCCGTCTCCGATGGTGCCCACACGACAACGCGACCCGCCGCTGTTCGCTGGTTGTCGCGACGAAGACGTCGATGACTGGCTTGACACTTATGAACGCTGCAGTGCCTACAACCGGTGGGATGATGCTTTGAAATTTTTGAACGTGTCTTTCTACCTTATTGAGGTCGCCAGAAATTGGTTTAATAACCGCGAGCCCCACACCACAAACTGGCCCACCTTCAAGCAGCAGTTCCGACAGTACTTCGCCGACCCGGCTGTTCGGACGGAGATCGCAAGGAACAAGCTCGCTACCCGCCGTAATTCGTAAACTGTCCGTAATTCGGAAAACTAAGCGATGCAGTTTCCGGATGAGAAACTGCACTTTGCGAACTTACAAAAAGTCCTCCTCATCGCCCGTACAATATGATTTCCGTTTTGGCTGAAGGATTCCCGGTCGAAGCTTTGATTGACAAAGGAGCTGCACTTTCTGTTATTCATGCTGATTTGTGCCACAGTTTGCGGAAAGTAACGACACCATATGATGGACCTGAACTTCGTGGAGCAAATGGCGTCCCTCTGCACCCTTCAGCAAAATGTACAGTTCGAGTTGTTATAGACGGCGTCCGCCACCATGTGCAGTTTGCTGTGCTTTCACCGTGTGCGCATTTGATGATTTTAGAATGGGATTTTTTGTCAACCACTTCAGCGTTAATTTCTTGTGGCGACCGTGTCATTCATATGACAGACAGTGATTTTTCATCTGACATATCTGCACGGCATCATTTCCTCATTGCCGCAGTTGATACTGTATTGCCTCCACAGTGCGAAACATTTATTACCGTTGTTTCCGAACACATCAGTGACGGAGATGCACTCATCGCACCATCTCATCGTCATCTTGCACGTGGAATCGCCTTCCCATCAAGTCTTGTACGATTCCGCAGCAGCTCAGCAATAGTAGCTGCCACGAACACTTCCCGTGAATCCCTCGTGCTGACTAAAGAAACTTCCCTGCCATGCATAGTGGATGCTCACCCTATATCCATGATGGTGCTCACTGCCCCGCTACCTCTGCAACGTGATTCATCGCAAGTCTCTCTTTCCATGCTGTCGAAGACAATCAATCCGAACCTCATGCCACACCAACGACAAGAATTGCTGCAATTGCTTCAAGCCCACCAAGCCATTTTTGATGCCACTTCCCCACCACTGGGACGGACTAGTGTTGCACATCACCGCATCCTTACCGAAGGTAACTCAATTGTACGCCGACGACCTTATCGAGTTCCTCTCTCGGAAAGAAAAGTAATTGAAGAAAATGTCAATGACATGCTCTGTCGCGATATTATTCGTCCATCAACAAGCCCATGGTCCTCCCCAGTAGTATTAGTTAAAAAAAGGACGGATCGGTACGATTTTGTGTTGATTATCGCGCACTCAACGAAATTACCCGCAAAGACGTCTACCCGATGCCGCGTATTGATGATGCCCTTGACTCTCTCCAAGGTGCCGAATATTTCTCGACATTGGACCTCCGCTCAGGTTATTGGCAAATGCCTATGCATGAGGACGACAAAGAAAAAACCGCTTTCGCAACTCCCGACGGACTTTACGAGTTTAATGTTATGCCCTTCGGCCTTTGTAACGCACCCGCAACATTTGAAAGAATGATCGATACTGTACTTCGTGGTCTCAAATGGAGAACCTGTTTATGTTACTTGGATGACATTGTTATCTTTTCGTCAACTTTTACTGACCATCTCACGCGCCTGAATGAAGTCCTCACGTGTCTTGCTTCAGCGGGCCTTCAGCTCAACACCAAGAAGTGCCACTTTGCAGAGAAGGAAATTAAAATATTAGGACACCTGGTTAGCCATGACGGCATTCGCCCAGACCCTAAAAAAATAACCGCGGTCTTGAACTTTCCTCGTCCGCAACGGACTACAGATTTGCGCAGTTTCCTCGGCCTGGCGTCCTATTTCCGGCGATTTATAAGACATTTTGCAACTATTGCTCCGCCACTTCATGAACTATTTAAAGCGCGCAGCCCTTTCGTGTGGACTGAACAGTGCAACACTGCTTTTAACGACCTAAAGCACGCCCTCACATCAGATCCAGTTCTTGGCCACTTCAGCGACAGCGCTCCTACCATCCTGCACACAGATGCCAGTGGTCACGGTCTTGGCGCTGTACTTCTGCAGCGCGATGCAACTTCACGTGAGAAAGTGATTGCCTTCGCCAGTTGGACCATGACTCCAGCTGAGAAAAGCTACACCATTACCGAGCAGGAATGTCTCGCCGTCGTCTGGGCTGTTCAAAAGTTTCGCCCTTACCTATATGGTCGGCATTTCACAGTTGTGACCGATCACCATGCTCTTTGCTGGTTATCTTCGCTGAAAAATTTGACAGGCAGACTTGGCCGCTGGATTCTACGCCTGCAAGAATACCATTTCGACGTCGTTTATAAATCGGGCCGCCAACACCAAGACGCCGACGCTCTTTCTCGCTACCCGGTTTAGGAATCAGCCTGCTGTTTTTCTTCACAATGCATTTCCACCTCTGACCACAGCCGATCATCGCTTCCACCGACGCATATTACGGCAGTTTCTTTTGACGACTCTGAGAACAAGCACGCTCTCCGCTCACAGCAATTAGCTGATGCCTACTGTCAGCCCATCATCGACCGCCTTATCGGCGCTTCGAGCCCACCCAACGCTAGGCTTCGCCGACAGCTTCGCAATTTCAAGCTTGAAGATGGCATACTACGCCGCTACGTGTATTATCCTGATGGAACTCGCTGGATCCCAGTCGTGCCGCGTGTTCTTCGTCCACGTATACTAGCGGCTTTCCACGATGACGGTACTGCAGGTCACCTTGGTTTTGACAAAACATACGACCGCGTGTAAAGGCGATTCTTTTGGCCCGGCCTGTCTACCACCGTAGCTAAATACGTTGCTTCCTGCCACCTGTGCCAACGTCGCAAGCGGCCGACTTCTTCCCCCGCTGGTCTTCTACAGCCCCTTCCCTGTCCCGCCACACCATTCGACGTAGTCGGCACCGACTTATATGGTCCCCTACCTCTCTGCAATGGTGGTAACCATTGGATTATAACAGCTGTCGACCACCTTACACGCTATGCTGAGACGGCCCCTGTACCGACTGGTTCCGCTGAAGAGGTAGCTAATTTCTTTTTGCGGTCAATTGTATTGCGTCATGGCGCTCCTCGGTTGCTTCTAACTGACCGCGGGACGGCCTTCTTATCGACAGTCGTATCCGAAGTTCTTCGTGCGTCATCGACCCTCCATAAGACAACCTCAAGCTACCATCCCCAGACTAACGGTCTGACTGAGCGATTTCACCGCACCCTATCGGATATGTTATCCATGTACACCACACCGGATCATCGAAATTGGGATACTGTTCTACCATTCGTCACATTCGCCTATAATACTGCAGTACAGCGGACTACCGGTTACTCCCCATTTTTCCTCGTTTTCGGCCGTCCTCCTACTACAATCCTCGACACTTCCTTCTTTTCTACGCCCGACTACTCCTCATCATTATCAGCCCAGTTCTTATCCCGTGTGGCCAGATGCCGTCATCTTGCCCGCCTCAACACAAAAGCGTGCCAGCAAGACCGCCAGAGTCGCTACGATTCGAAGCATCGCGTCGTCTCTTTTCGTCTTGGTGACGAAGTACTGCTCTATACACCACTGCGCACCCCTGGCCTTAGTGATAAATTTCAGCACCGCTATCTTGGTAACTACAAGGTAATCAACCAAACTTCCCCAGTAAACTACCAAGTCACACCTGTTGATCCCCCAGCCGATCGACGCCACCGTGGAACTGAAATTGTTCATGTATCTCGCTTGAAGCCGTTTGTGCGCCGCGGTACATCGGTTGGTTAGGAGCGGCCAGGCTGGCCGCTTCCGACCCCCCGGGCAGATTGTGTGAGCTCTCCACGGATCTTCTTTCATTTGTACATACCATGATCTTCTTCTTCCTCTTGTACATACCATCATCATCGTCCCGCGGCGCCGGCTCTGGCGCGCGCTTGGGTTTTCTCCATCAGATTAAACGCTGACACGGCATACGTTGCCTTGCCTTCACGACCTTGCCGTCTGGACCTGGCCTTCTTTCACAATATATTTATTTATTTATTTATTTATTTATTTATTCATTACAAATAACTACAGTGCTCATTGACCATTATCGTAGGGGGTTAGTTGTAAACATAAAGCAAACAGAATAGCTGAAGCGAAACTATACAATCAGTTCTAAAAAAAAAAACAAAAAGACGTTTTACAAAAACAATAGAAGCACATTCAATGCCAAGGTAAAAAACACACCGAACAAATATGTGTGATTCAGTTTCACGATAAAGTACACTGCCTGTAATGTAACACAGATTGATATAATGTTCTCCATGGTAAGTGAAAAATTGGGCGCAGATACGACCTCATCCGGGAGTGAATTCCAATCTGAAATCGAGCGCGGAAAGAATGAAAACCTAAACGCATTTGTGCGATTTTGATATGGCCTGATTTATTTGGAATTGTCTCGTCTCCTAGACTGATAATGAGGTTGTTTTAAATATGCGTTCCTGTCAATTCCTGTTTTACCATAGTTAATTTTGTTCAAAAGCTTTAACCGGAAGAATTTCCTGCGTCCGAAGAGCAGTTTCCAACCTAGACTTTCCGTGATTTGAGGATCTCTAATTTTGTAGTCGTAGATAGCCGTGATGAATCTTGCAGCCCTTTTTGGAGACACGCTCTAACATATCTTCAAAGATTTTTGTGAAGGGGTTCCAAGCCACACACGCGTATTCTAACACCGGCCTGATATTAGCGAGCTACAATGTTTGCTTCAGGGCTTTTGGCGCACGCTTGAAATTGTTTTGAAAAAGATGTAAAAGGCGACATGCTTTAGCGCATCTGCAAATAGTTATAGTCGTGTGAGAGTCAGTGGGGGGGGGGGGATCGGTTCCCGAACACCTCATTAAGTTTAGTAAATATGCTTTGAAAATAATTATTGAAACCATCTGCGATCTGCTTTTTATCTGTAACGGGGAGTCATTTACTACGATTTTGTCAAATTTTTCATCTGTTTTGTTACAGAGAATCTGCCAAAATTTACTAGGATTTTCGCTAATAAAAATAAAAAAAATAAAACGAATAACTGGTTAAAGTAGCGCTCTTAGATGCACGTAATTTTGTTGAAAGGTAGCTTTTAGACTGTAAATTATGGAAGTGACGGGCTGGTTTTTTTCTGCAACGCTTAAGTTTACGTATGATGTTTAAGAATAAGAATAAGAATAATGTTTATTTAACATAAAAAAGCTAAAAGGCAAAAAGCCAGTAGAAAGGCTTGACAAGGCCGACGCACCCTACACAGGCATTGCAGTGGTACATAGCATAATATCACTATTAGAAACAAGAACAAAAATAAAACAACCGATTTTTCATTATCTATACATTCGTTCAGACTGTTTATTTAACTGATGCGGGAGAGTGTAGCTCAGCATTTGGTAACCATAATTTGTTCGGATCTTAGGCACAAGCCATTTGGGTGTCGTTCGTGTAGTGTAGTATTGACTCTTTGCGTTGCAATCCTGACAGCTTTATTACCAGGCAGTTGTTATTGTGAACACCGATTTCATACCGACTATGATGTGGATATGTGGATTATTTCTCTAGTTATCCACGGGTTTATCCTCTCTACCGTCTTTTTCTTTTCTGGAATGAAGCTGTGAGGGCAATCGTGGCATAGCGACTTAAACTTTACCCAAAGTGCGTTAACATTTCCGGTGTCAAATGAGTGTAGCGAATTCTCTAAACAGGAAGCAATACTTATGCGCTAACAAAATGTTTTACTGTTAGAAACTTGGACGCAACCTTCTCAGCACTGCGTGGGAGGGAACAACTGAAAACTACTTGTATATGGTCAGATATGCCAATACGCACTTCAGTAGCATAATTTCTTATGCAACTTGGACAAAGAGTTACGTCTAACACTGACGCCGCTGATTCGGTTGCACGAGTGGGGAGTAAAACAACCTGTTTTAGATTATACGCTATTAAGATGTCGAGCAGGGTTTCTGCACTCTGTACTTCACGTCCTCCCAGTGTCAGCGATTTTCAGTTGACATCTGGCAGATTAAAATTGACAGCTATTAGCATTCTATGCATTCTGTATCTTTCTATCTCATCGCACAGTTTAAACATAAAGACATGGGGAATTTCAGGGGGTCTGTAGACGCCGACTATAACGATATATAGCATTGCCATAAAAGTCGATTCTGCACAACACGCTTTCATGATCACTGTCGATTGATGGGAGTATGTGAGATGACAATCCACTTTTAACTAAAATCGCAACACCGCCTCCCTTCGACAAGCGGTCCTTTCGGTAGCAAGTGTATGAAGGCGGGAAAAAACAAAAGTCAGGTATATCAGGCTGTAGCCATGTTTCAGAGAATACCACCACGTGAGGATCGTAGGAAAGTAAAACTTGTTCAATCGCTTCCTGTTTATTGCACATGCTTCGCGCATTTAGGCAAATAAATCGAGAATCTTTTTCGGCGACGGCTTCCTGAGTGTAACGGCATCATGGTTCCTTCTGGTTTCATTCTGCGCAACAGCACCCTGCAGTTCCACCTAGGCATACAGTTCGTCGCTTATCAGTAGTTTGTCATGGACTAGCTTTCCTTTATCGCCAGGTTGGCCATCGGCTTCAACAAACTTCCATAGCTGTTTCCTTTTTTTTTTCTGTGTGGCTTGTGAGTAATCGTGACACGCCGACACCCCAGAACCCTTCAGTGTGGAACAATTTTGGAAAATTACAAGTTTTTTGTTGTAATCAAACAAGTGAATAATGACTGGCAGAGGGCAATCTTGTCGATTCGGTGGATACGTTCGACTGAGCTGACTGACACGCCGAGTTTTTCTTGGCATATTTTCTAGATTATCTTTTCTTCTCAATCAGCTCTTGATTCTTTTCGACTTTCTTTTTTACTGAAAACTACGACACTTTCCGGCGTGCGCGATCCTCGTACTCTGTCATTTTTTTTATCTTGTGCAGCCAGGGCCTTTTCCAAAGATTTCACAGAGTTTTCTTGCGCGGGAACACACGCTCTCCTTGTGCAATTCCGGCCAGTTTGCGAATTGCCGCTTAAAATCCCTGGACCCTGACTTGAAGCTCCGGCTTCCTCCTGGCCTACCCCGACGTGAAGAAACTTCGCTGTGCCGCCTGTGGGTTGGTGTAGCATTCACAAACTATTATTCTTTTATGATAGGTATGTCAAACAGCCCTGCATGTAAAAACTGTGGGTGCGACGAGACTGTAGGCCACATTCTTTGTGTGTGCCCCATATACAGTGAGGAAAGACAATGTCTATGCCGTTCACTGGAGCGTCTAGATTGACGCCCATTGACTGAAATTAAGATTTTAGGTCCCTGGCTAGAGCGATCGGATGCGGGAAAGACCTCCCAGGCTCCGCTTTATGAAAACCCCACACCTAATCGAAACGCTATGAGTTTGCTATTACGGTACGTGATATGACTGTGACGTGATTTGATGTGACATGTCTGTGATGTGACTGTACTAACTTCACCCATCCCTCTCTCACAACTTCTATATCCACTCACCCCTTTCCCCCCGTGTAGGGTAGCAAACTGGTTTCTTTTCTTCTTTCTCTTCTGCCTTGATATTTGGCACATACCCACGAGTGGGATTGACCAGGGTTCAGTGTGGACTGCCAAAGGTCCTGTACAAACTGAATTAGTGCACTACGCTTTAACCTCCCTGCCTTGCCACCTTATCCTCATTATCCTCCTCCTCCTTATCCTCCTCCTCCTCACAGATTCTTCAAGTGGCCGTTTCCTTTCTTCGTTAGCTTTGCATAATTCCAGAATTTCGTCCAATTTTGATCGATTTTAGCTTATTGCGGAGAGCGTTGAATTACGAGATTTATTGGTTGCTTTCATCTCTTTGAGCTCAGCCAGAATAGTGTCCACATGCTCCTTTTGCGATGGACCGCGGCTGGCCTCAACGTCCTCACACGAGAAGCAAAAGAATGGAGCAGCAGTCAACAAGCGTAAATAAGCACTTCCGAGGGCCCGGCAGGGCAACAAGTACATAATCGCTGGAACGGAGGGAACAGTATGGACTGTAGAAACTAGCCTGCATAACAAGCCATGCAAGCAAGATTGCCCATGCTGCCGTGAAGAACGTCTCCGTGCCCTCTGAAGTTTGGACGAGAATCCGCAGGCTTTAAAGCGTTGTCTGCTGACTTCGCAGCCGCTGGAAGTCAGTAATGTCATCTGATGACAGGGACTTGAATCCCGAGTCGTTCGTCTCGTGAAATCGCCGATTACTTGACGCCCACGTGCGCATTGTGAAGCTGCGCTTGTCCTATCAGACCAGGCCTGGATCAAGCGGTGGCTGGGCGAGGGAAACAACCTGCACAGCAAGCCAGGCAAGATTAGTCATGCTGCCTTGAAGAAAGCGCCGTGCCCTCCATATAGCACATAAATGAGCCCTTTCTGGTTCACCAGTAAAGGGCCAGCACACTCGGTGGGAGGACATTCTGGACCGCTAGGACTAATCGCTGCTGTAGCGCTGCCATATTTCTTCTCATAAATTGTTCAGCAGCGGCAGCGGCAACAGCAGCAGCAGCGGCAGTGGTAGCAGCGGCGGCGGCGGTAGCAGCAGCAGCAGCTGCCGGCGCCGCCGCCTGACTATCGGTTATCTTTTCTTCGCACTACGTATCCCGCCCATTCCCATTTCTTCTTAATTTCTACCAGAATGTCCGTAACTTGAGTTATTTTTCTGATCCAATATGCACGCTTCGTATCTCTTAATGTTACCTCTATCATGTTTCTTTTCATAGCCCTCTGAGTTGTCCTCAGCTTACGTAGGATGCTATTGGTTAGCCTCCACGTTTCAGCCCGATAGGTGAGTACAGGTAAGATGCAACTGCTGTATACTTTCCTCTTGAGCGATACCGGTAAGCTGCTAGTCATAATCTGCGAGTGCTTGCCAAATGCGCTCCATCCCAATCTTATTCTTCCTGTTATTTCCTTTTCATGGTCCGGATCTGCGGCTACTACCTGTCCTAAGTAGACATATTCGCCTACTACTTCCAGTGCTTCGCTACCTAACGTAAACTGCTGTTCCTTCCCGAGGCTGTTTAACATTCCTCTGCATATTGATTTTCTGCATCAGTCCTCTGCATATTGATTTTCAAGCCTCCCTTTCAACTTCTCCTGTCTAGGTCATCAATCATTATTTGCAGTTCATCTCCAGAGTTACGTACCACGGCAAAGTCATCTGCAAGTCATAGATTACTGAGGTATTCTCCATCTACCCTTATCCCTAACTGCTCCCATTCCAAGTCTCTGAATTCTTCCTCTAAGCTAGCTGCAAATAGTACTGGGCAGACCGTGTCTCCTTGCCTAACACCTTTCTTTATGGGAATTTTGTTACTTTATTTATGCAGAACTATGGTTGTTGTGCAACCACTATATATATCTTTCAGCACTTTCACGTACAGCTCGTCTACCCCTTGATTTCGCAATGTCTGAATCAACGCCGAGGTTTCTGCTGAGTCAAATGGTTTTTCTTAATCAATGAATGCTATGTATAGGGTTGGTTATATTCCGATAATTTTGTTATCACCTGGTCGATGGTATGGATATAATCGATAGTAGATTTATAGAATTGTTTCTAGCGAAGCGCTATTTGCGACTGAGCAAGCTTGTGTAAAGTGCAGTTCGCACGAGACATGTCGTCTTTTACATTGCTCCACAGCCTCGTAACTGAGAACTCGACCGGGCTTGAAATCCTAGAGATACCTGCAACATAGTCACAGTGGTTAAAACATTCGCCTTCAGAATGGAATCACTCTAAGCTTTGTTCACCGCGTTTTGGTGAGGTTGAAATACAAAATATGCCCTACTGCTGTGCGATGACAGCGATTATTTTAAGAGGGCTCTGAAACTATTTTAATCCGTAATGTACAAGGCTTCGTTCGGCAGATAATCGGTCGTTTTGGTGGTTGTGAAACTGCGTTTTAAATAAACAGCCACCGGCATGGCACTGTCAGCGGCCATCGGCAGATGACAAGAACGTGCACTGATTTTTCTATAGGTTTTGCTACGAAACGAGACCACTTGACGTAAGAAAGTTGTGAGGAGCTGACAGCTCTGGTCGCTAATTTGAGATGGTAGGCTGGAGAAGCAGTCAACCTCCCAGGGCTCTTGGATGCCCAAATCAGGCTTGCTAGTCCTAAGTCACGCAGGCACATTCGTACTGTTTTGCTAAACCTGGGCTTTATATCTATGTCAGGTGGTCGATCACGACAAGTGGCCGGATAACGGGGTAGCTTAGGACTGTATGCTAATAATAATATGCGAGATATTAGCGGCGCAAGTGAGAAATACTAAATAAGTAAACGGAAACACACCATAGTGTTCATGATCAGCCTGGCTATAACCACTACTGAGCTAAGGCCTATCCAATATTCCTCCATTAAACAATTCTGTCTGCACCCACTTGACTCCCACGAACTTCTTAATCTCCTCCGCACACCTAACTTCCTGCCACATGCTGGTGTAGTTTCCTTTCCTTGGAATGAAATTTGTTACCCTTTTTCTCACCATCAGTTGTCCTCTCTTCGCAATGCAAGCCCTGCCCGCGCCTATTTCTTCTTGATCTTCACTACAATGTAATTAACTCCAGGAATTTCTCTGACACCCTCTGCATGCTTCTTCGCCCTTAACGTTACACTTACCTTTTTTCGTTCGATAGCTTTCTGCGTTGTCATCAACTTCAGTAATACCCCATTCGATAGACTTCACTTTTCATCCCCCTAGATGACTACTGGCGGGATTCAACTGTTGTGCACTTTCCTCTTGAGCAATACCGGTAAGCTGCTTGTCATAACATGCGAGTACGTAATAAATGCGCTCCACCCCAGTGTCATTCTCCTAGTTATTTCCATTTCATAAAACGAGAACAGTTAATGAGCAGAGCCTGTATGGATGCGAACGAAGAACCGCAAGTTGAGCCGCACTGGGAGGTACAGCATCTGTCGCGTCCTAACCTTAAAGAAGGAGCTTAAGTGTTGCACGCAAGTCCTTTGGGGTCTTAATGTAATGCGCCAGATTTCCAGAGGTGATATTTATTAGCATTCGCTTTAAATGTAGAGGTTTACTTAGATTTTTGCTATCTAAAACAAGTTTCTGAAATTGTTTCTGGCATCTGCTCGGAACCGATTAGGGTGACGCCTCAATCCGCGCTGTCAGCCGACGCCTCAATTTTTACGAAGACTGGACCATCTGCGTACTGTCTATGTGGACACTCGAGGGCGACGATGGGTGATAAATGCTGAGAGCTGCAGTCCCGACACTCTTTATTAAAGACACACTGCAGCATATTTTGCAAAAATCGCGTTTTCAATAGCAATCTACAGCAGCTCTCAAACCATGGCAGCTCGTTCTCTCTTTCTTCTTCAATTCCTTCTTCCTTCCTTTACAGAGGGTTCTGGTGCCCACCCAGACGTTTGACAGAGACACCATCTTGCATTTCTCCTAGAGGCCCCATCGTGATGGTGCAGTGGTAAGACGCCAAACTACTGTGCCGGAGATCGCGGGTTTGATCCCGATCACGGCGGCTGAGTTTTGATGGTGGGGAAACGATGTGGCGTCCGTGTGCTGTGCGACGTCAGCCAGCGCTATTCTAGATCACGCTGTGTCAGAGCACGTTAAAGATCTCCAGGCGAATTAAACGAAGTGGCATCCGTGTGGTGTGCGATGTCAGCTAGCGCCATTCTAGATGGCGCTGTGTCAGTGCACGCTAAAGATCTCCAGGTGGTCGAAATTACCCCGTAGCCGTTCATTACGGCTCCCCTTTCTCTGTTTCCACTTTCACTCCCCGCCGGGGTGGCGCAGTGGTAAGACACCCGACTACTGTGCCGTAGTTCCCGGGTTCGAACCCGACCTCGGCGGCTGCGTTTCGATGGAGGCGAAACGAAGTGGCGTCCGTGTGCTGTGCGATGTCAGCGCACGTTAAAGATCCCCAGGTGGTCGAAATTACTCCGTAGCCCTCCACTACGGCTCCCCTTTCTCTCTTTCCACTTTCACTCCCACCTTCCTCCCTTCCATTACGGCGCGGTTCAGGTGTCCACAGAGCAAGTGTGACAGATACTGCGCCTTTCCCTTCCTGTGAACCAATTATTATCATTATTATTATTACTATTATTAATATTATTATTCTACTAGACCAATTGGCAAATTCGCTAATTAACATAGACAGTGCGTAAGATTACGACAGAGGTCATAAGGCTGATTGTAATCGTTACAGCCTGAAAGAAAAAAAATTAGGGGACACTTAACCTCCGTCCTTAGACACGAGAGTTTCACATATGCTCCTCAGGATACTACCGTGTATGCAGACGCGTCTTCGAGTAGAGGACACAACGCAATTTCAGTGGCCACGGTGGTCGATTCGTCTCTACGCGAAGTGACCAGCGCCTCTATGCGACACTGTACAGTAGAAGAGACCGAGGAAGTAGCCGTTGCTGTAGTGGTAGTGGAGGGCTATAGAACGGGCGGTCGCTAACGATACTCACGGACTCTCAAACAGCCTGTCGATATTGCATATATGGTAGGATAGGTCGTCCCGCGCTCTGTATACTACCCGAAGCTAGCCACATAACCAAAATTATGTCCACAAAATTATGTGGGTACCGGGGCACATGGGGGTGGCAGGGAACCAAGAGGCCGAAAGGATAGCTCGAGCATACACTACTTTCCGAGCATCCAACGAGTCCGCGGAACGTTTGCCAGCACCCAAGGCATGCTCGGCCATACTAGAAAACTATAGAGGCCGAAGAATGCGATATCCCCCACCGCAAAGTTCTCTCAATAGAGAGGACGCTGTCATTTGGAGACAATTACAGACGGGTTCTTACCCAAATGTACACATACTGCACAAAATGTACCCTAGCATATATAAGGACAGATGTCCGTGGTGCGATGAAAAACCCACACTATATCACATCACATGGGCCTGCCAAAACATAGTCGTGGCCCCCGAAATTCGAAACCCGAGTGCGGAGCAATGGTAGACTCCAGCGGCGTAGCCAGAAATTTTGTTCGGGGGGGAGGGGGGGGGGGGGGGGGGGGCCCACGTTGCAGCGCGTCCTCCTCCATGTAGAATTTGTCGATGTATCAAATATGATTAATTCCAGCCAATAGCCAATAGCCATTGTGTATTAGGTGCTGCAACCGAATTCTTGAATGCCACGCAGTACGCACTGCCAAGACAAATGTAAAATATTAACTTTATTATAAAAGAACATATATGTATGTGACAAACATTGTGGCAGAAATAACTGACATCAATGCTTCCCTGATTCTGTCTGTTGAATAAGTAAAGAAAATATTAAACGAAATCTAGAACTATATCAGTTCGAAACCAGCAAAGCAGTGCATACCGCTGATATGAAAACGTAAAGGCCAAGAAATAAACACTTTGACGGGAAGTGCTTTATTGAATCCGTCATCCAAGACGCTTGTTTAATTTTTGTACACGTCCAACGGCCAATGACGCTGTCCTTTTTTCCATTTATTGCACAGGAATACCTGTCACCGGTCGTATACTGTGGGTAATTTAAGTGAAATTATAGTTGCAACAGAGAGCGCACAGAAAAAGCAGGAGAGTTCCGAAACATATGTACATACAAATGCGAAGATATAATGGAATATTATAAATGAGATGATACAATTTGATAAGGGCAAAAAATTACCACTGGAAACAAACTTCACTATATGTACGCACAAAACCTCGCAACATGACATTTAAATATACGTAAAGTCTCCAATATATCTATGCAACTAAGCAAGGTCACTGCATATGATGCGTCAAACAGGCACATAAACATGTTGCGCAATCACAGATAGTAAAGTTTAAGCACAGAAAGACAGACGATCTAGGCAAGAACAAAGCTATAATCGCCACGCTTCGGTCGCGACAGCACCATATGGGTAGAATAATAGAGGAAGAATGGAAAAATCAATACATTAAATGTAGATTTTAACTGCCTGCACAGCGACAACAGTTATTCTGTACCCAAAATTAAACAAGGGTATTGCTTTGGTTAAAAAAACGTTGCAAAAAGCAGGACAGGTGTGTTTAGAAAAAGTTTTATTACACATTAGACATTCAGATTAGTCAATCACATGGGCGCCGACAAATGACCGAAACAGGAAATGCACATGATTAAGAACAAACGAAAGTGCACATGAAATACAGCCTAACGAATAAATACATCACAAATCAGTATTTACATGGAGAATAAACTTTGGCTGTTTGTGATGATGATATATACAATTTTGAACGGCACTGTACATGAAGGTATAGACAGTAGAATAATTTGCCAAATAAAATAGATATAAACATATACAGGAATCGCATGCACAGTATATAAGGCACATTGTTGCGGTGTATACAGCTGTGAGTTGGCATATATATTTGCATTATATTACAGGTACCAAGCAGGTTAGCTCATTAGGTAGCTTCACCACCTCAGAATTAAGAACGCTACGAAGAGCAGAGTTGGCAGATTACCGGGTGTAGGTTCTTCACCACCTTGAAGGAGCCGGACTTGCGGGACACCTTCCTGCCCAGCATCAACTTCGGTACTCGTCCGATGCCCTAGGCAAGTAAATGTTTCATTGGTGAATTATTTATCTATGCCTCGCAGGCCTCGAAGAGCATGAGGTGAGGGGGCATAACATATAAAGGAAAGTGCACAAATAATTTAAAAACCAGGCTATAGGTCACAATGAACGCGGTACAAGGCCTGTACATGAAAGGAGCACAGCGTTGGTAAGAAGGTAAGGGGTAGCAATTTCGGACCGCAAGAACTAAACATGCACACGAAATTCAGCAACAAACGCAACGTTTTGAAAAAGTGATAATCACCAGAAAACAATACTAAACAGATAGATTATGGTGAAGTATATAAATTTTTGTAGAACAAATGTATTAGTGGCGCTAAGTACAATCTTTACAAAATATTTATGCACTCTATCACAACGTTCGCGGCCCTAGTTGTTTTTAAAACACCGGTTATTCGAACGCGAAGACAGCAAATGGTCAGTCAGTCATGAGCGACATTTCGAATTGTGAAGCTGTCAGTCTTTTTTATGATAAACAAAACAAGTACTTATCGAAATTATTTGCCTATCTTATATATAAATGAATTAATGGACAAATGGTGCGGTTTCAAGAGTTCTGGGGCATGTTTAGAAAAACTCATAATTTCACCGGAAAGGCGAAGCAATGAACGCGATAGCAACACATTGGAGAGCTAACTCGAAGAAGCATGGCTGAATGCGCGCACGAACATAAATATATTTCATCCCATGACAACGGAAACTCGCTGTGAAAATGCACGCGTGAGCAAGATTGGACGCAGCAGCAGCTACCTTCGTGCTGCAACTCGAACGGCCATAGCCAGAAAGCATTCAAAGGGCTGACAGGCAGAATTCACTCGGCCAGAGAAAACGAACGCGCACCGAAATGCGCCGCGTGATGGTGGGGGCAACACAAGAAAAACGCATGCGCTCTGGCTGACCTTGTCAGCCCTCGGGTAGCGAGAACAAGTCTCAATGTGTCGTCTTGCATAGAAGACAAAGAGAAAAAATAACTAAGAACGTAGTTAACTTTAGTAGTGCCTTGACATGGACGCTTTGGCGCAGGTGAAAAAAACGTTGAAATTCTTTTCTGTGACATGACGACAGTGACCACGGTGCTTCACCTCATTAGACCTCGCTGGGGGCGCCCTTGGTTCGCCTGAGATGTCTCTCGCCGAGCCGATGTTCCCGGGTCCTGGCTCGGAAGCCGAGAAGAAGGAGAAGGAGCAGGAGCAGCCAGGGAGTAGAAGTGAAGAAGAAACGTTTTATACAACTTTTTAAATGATCTGACGAAAAAGGAGTTTCGGTGGAAACAAACTGCCGTTTAAATATGGTAGGTTATCCCCAATTCCCTAGCTGGGGAAACAAAGTTTATTCTGTACAGTCCAATCAGCGGGGCACAAGCGTGGACTTGAGATGCCGCCCACTGCCGAGGGTGGTGCTTGAGCCTCCTCTCACATCTTTCAGTGGCGAGGGCTAGCTTCTCCGATGTCGATGACAATTTTGTGCATGCTGGCGGTGGAAACCCTTCACTAAGATAAAGTAGCCGGAGAAGTCGTCCGTTGGCTGAGGTCATTTCCCTGGCGTTACTTCTCAGAAGTTCACCCGCCTGCTTCGAGAAGTCGGCGAGCAGGGTCAATGCTGATCGGCGACGCGCATCCGAACCTCCGATCAGGTTCCCGTGGTCGTCGCCGCGGGTGCCAATAGGATTAAGGTCTGAAAGAGCAGCTCCTCTCCGTCTCCATCGCGAAAGGAGAGGGTGGGTGGGGGGGGGGGGGGCTTGGGCGCCGCAGTAGGAGACAAAGGATCACTCCGCCATCGTCGGCGCCGCTTCGGTGCCTTTGGTCACGGTCGCTCACCGGCGCCCGCAAGGTCAGTTTCTGTTTTAAGGGGGATTAAGGTCTGAAAGGGCAGCTCGTCTCCGTCTCTATCCCGAAAAAGGGGGTGGCGGGGAGGGGGCTTGGGCGCCTCATCAGGAGACAAACGGTCACTCCGCCGCCATCGGCGCCGCTTCGATGCCGTTTGGTCGCGGTCGCTCACCGGCGTCCGCAAGATGCGTAGGGCGGCGTAGAGCGGTGTAGGAAAAAAAACGAGGTGCAATAAAAAAACCAAAACGCTGCTGGGCCAATGTCCAGCTCCTTCTCTTCGGCGCGTAGAAAGAAGCGTGAAAACGAAAAAAAAACAACCGCAAACAAAAAGCGCAACCACGGAGAGAGCATAGTGTACGGGGAGAAGGGCGAGGGATTACCACTAAGAGCTGCTACAGCACAGTGAGGATTCGCAGAAGGCACGAGAAAAAAGAAAGCCCCAAAAGAGAGACACAGGTATTTTGAGGAAGCGGGGAGTCGAAGGCGAGGGAAATACCGCCTTTGAAACACTGAGCGGGAATGGAAACCTGTCTTGTTTCGTCGTCCACCCCCACCTCCGCGGCCGGTGCGAGTTGACGCGACGAGCCCGCTCGCTATCTAAACGCCCTTGAAACTTAGTGCTCGGAAATGGTTCCTGGCTTTACGTGACTCTGTCTGTATGGGCGTTGCTACGAAATGTAGCCCCCATGTTCGTAATGTTCGTGCCGAAATGTATTTTCGAACGAACCGAAAAAAGATATTGTAGACAAAACCCAGAATGCTTTCGAGCGCCGGTGGTTGTTTTGGTCGGCGGTGCATGACAGCACGAAAACATTTCGGGGGGGGGGGGGGGG
>JAJIZL010125595.1:568807-599146 GCA_023969395.1 Amblyomma maculatum | reverse complement strand
AGCAAAGGCTGCTACAGCGAGCTCAATGGGCGGCAGCGGTAAGCGGAGTCCTGGACCGAGGAAAACTGACCATTGTGCAGAAGTGGACGAGGTCGACGGTTGTTGTTGTGGCTGTAGGAAGAAGGAAACGAAAATGCACGGGCCTGCTACTGTGTCTGTAGCTGAGCCGCCTCCGCTACCTAATGCGAACAGAAGACAAAATAGAGAATAAAGAAAAAGAATAGGGGAGAAATAAGCGCGTCGTAAAAGACGTCGTCCACCACCGAAGCAGTAGCGGTTGCGATGACGGCCTACAAAGATAAAAATTTGGTCGCAGGCTAGCCCCCGCCGCATACGGCGTTGACCTACCAGCTCCAGCCTCGTAGGGCCAGGAAAAGCCACCCTTCATGACCTCCCCCGGATCATACTGTTGTTGACAAAAATCTGTCCGCGCGAGCGACGCACCTGATTGATCGTCAGAGAAGTTACCTCACCAGACGCCCGATTCGAAGCGACGAACCAGAAGTCTTATTCCCAATCACCTATGAATCGATACTTAAAATTGAATTATAAACCTTGTCTTCCACTGCGGAATCGATTGATTGTTTGAATAACTTTATTTGATCAGGGTATTCTTCGCGGTTGCTCCTTTTGTGGAGCCTTCAGCACTAGTTGGTGTCCTTATTCCAGGGCTCCACTTGCAGGCGGAGAGGGCACTGACATAATGGCTTCTTGAAAATCATTTCGAGCGGCTTGTGATCAGATTCCACAATGACTTCTGGCTGCCGAAAAATGTAGTCTTTGAATTTTTCATCTGCGCGTACCTTTGCTGCGCTTCTGTCAGCGAGCGTGATGAGTAAGCTAAGGAGTGTCCCTCCTGAATTATCACAGCACCAATTCCGATCTGGCTGGCGTCTACAGATAGGGTGATTGGTTTGCCTTTCTGGTAATATGCCAATTTGGGAGCTGTTGCTAGTGCTTCGCGCAGCGCTTCAAAGCTCTTTTGATGTCTATCTTCCCAAACCCATGCGGCATTCTTTTTCAAAAGTTCTCGGAGCGAAGCTGTGAGCGTTGACATATTAGGAATGAAGCGGGAAACGAAATTCACCATACCCAAGAATGTCTGTAGCTCTTTCCGGTTGCAAGGGGCCTGCACGTGGAAAATATCTTCCAGTCTCTCTGGATCCAGGCTCAACCCGTCGCGCGTCAACACGGGGCCTAGGTACTTGACTGATTCCTGCAAAAAATTAGATTTTTGTGTTAAGTTTCAAGTTGTGCTCTTGACATCTTGTCAGCACATTGACAAGATTTGCATCATTCTCTTATTTAGTTCGACCTCAGACTAGAATGTCGTGCATTACGACTGCTGTGTCAGTGAGACCTTCTAGTACTTTGTGCATGACGCGCTGAAATATTTCCGGAGCCGAAGAAATACTGAAAGGCATACGTACGAACCTGCAACGACCATACAGAGTGCTCAATGTGCAAACTTTGGACATATCCTCATCCAGTTTTATCTGCCAAAACCCCGTAGCGGCATGCAAAGTCGAAAAGTATTGTGCTCCACACAGAGACGGTACAATGTCTTCTAGCGTTGGCTAGGGATAATGTTCCCTCAACAGCGCTTTGTTCAACGGATCGAGACGTATGCGTACCTTGTCATTCTTTATGACGGTAACCATGTGGCTAGACCACTCGGTTGGCTCGGTCACCTTGGAAACTACTCTAGCTGCTTCCATGCGGTCCACTTCCGCCTTTGCTCTGTCCTGTCCTCGACTGCGAACGGAATCCGGCGTGCTGCCTTGACTACTTCTTAGGAACCTTGCTTGAGCTTCAGGTGGTAGACGACACCCATGAGCTCGCCTAATCCGGAGAAGACGTCTTCATACGGCTTGACTGCGTCGTACATCTCTTGGTGCTCCAGTGAAGCAATTCGGCGAACCAAGCCCAGCTTCTCGGCAACTGAGCCGCCATGAGTCACGGGCAAGTCATCTTCCATTACGAAGAATTCCGTTTCAAATGTTCCTTCGGGTCCGGCCACATGAAGGTGACTACGTTTCGTTGCTTTTTTCTGAAAGCCAAAAAATGTGTACAGCACGACAGCGAAGTTTTCGGGTTGCTTTTTAGTTATCTTCTGCAGCTGGCTGCGTGATATGACCGAGCAATTGGCGCCTGTGTCAAGATTGCAGACAATGGGCGTTTCCTCTATTTTTCACGATTGCAGCCCAGCGGTCGTTAACTCTTGCTGCTTTGCGATAAAGTTTCCAACCAGACATTATCTGCCTGTCAGTCTGAATTCGCTTCTAGTGACGGCACGTTTTACTCTTTCATGCAGAGGTTAGCGCTCTTTGTTTTGCATGCAGCTGCAAAATGATTTCTTTTGCAACATTTCAAGCACGTGCGTCCCTTTGCAGGGCATGTTTCACTGTTGTGAACACGAGCGCATTTGTTACAGCGACTTTTCATTTGGAAGACTCATTGACCTCCAATTGACGGTCCTTGCTTGAGTGTATTTCGTCACTTTGCTCTTTGCCGTGTTCACGAGCTCGACACATTTCAACAGTTTTGGCTAAAGAAGCATTTTCTGAAAGAAGCGTTTCTTGAAGTTTCTTGTCTCTCATTCCTAGAATGATTCTGCTTCTTAGGATGCGTTCTTCCAGCTCACCGAAGTCACAGCTTTTTGCTAGTACGCGCAGCTCTGTTAACCAATCGTTAAAATGTTCGTCTTCCTTCTGGTCACGCTTTCCAAATCTAAACTCGTGGTAAGCTAGGTTTAGTGCTGGTTTGTAGAGCGCTTCAAGCTTTCGCTTCAGTACAGCAATGTGGCTTTAATCCTCTCCAGCATCAAATACGAAAGTGCTGTATGTTTTGCGTGCGTCTTCTCCAATATTGATGAGAAAAGTGGCTGCCTGTACCTCTTTCGGTTGTTGGTCCAGGTAGGTTGCAGTTGAGAAGAGCTCGAACTCTTACCTCCATGCTTTCCACCTATGCCAGACTTCTCCCGCTGTATCCAGGGCCCTCGGTGGTGGCAGCAGCGAAGTGACCGGGCGGCAGAATTGGGGGCGGTGCTGCACGGTGTCTGTCATGGCTCTGGTCTCCCGGATTGCCGCGCTTCTGCCGTCGGTTACGTTGCGCGGTCGCTAACCCGCAACTTTTGACACCATGTAGACATGACGAGGCATGGTGCATGAATGACGCTTTATTCAAGAAGGCGAGCGGTTATATAGGCAAGCGGTTTGATAACAGAAATGGCTTCTGTCCGGCTAGGCGTCGGTGCATGACTGCATTATGTCAAAGCCAGATCTGGTGTTGACTAGCCTAGTGAAGCTCTTCGCTTCAATATAAAAGAAAAAAAAAAACTCTAGAGGGCAGTTTGTACCCCTATGTTGTGTTGTTGGGGCTGTAGGATGAAGGAAAAGAAAATGCACGGGCCTGCTACTGGCTCTGTAGCTGGGGCGCGGAGGGGTGGAGGTGGTAAAAGGTGGCAGTTCCTAGCCCTACGGGGCTGGGATGGTAAGGTCAACGCTGCTTGCGGCGGGGGCTAACATTAATAATAATAATTGGTTCACAGGAAGGGAAAGGCACAGTATCTGTCACACTTTCTCTGTGGACACCTGCACCGCGCCGTAAGGGAAGGGATGAAGGTGGGAATGAAAGTGGAAAGAGAGAAAGGGGAGCCGTAGTGGAGGGCTACGGAGTAATTTCGACCACCTGGGGATCTTTAACGTGCGCCATTATAGTGCGGTGAATCGTTGCTGTCCACTACGGCACCTCTATTTCCATCTCTTCTTTCACTCCCATCTTCCTCCCTTCCTTTACGGCGTGGTACAGGAGCCCGCGGAGAGCCCCGCCGGGGTGGTGCAGTGGTAAGACGCCCGACTACTGTGCCGGAGTTCCCGGGATCGAATCCCGGCCTCGGCGGCTGCGTTTCGATGGAGGCGAAACGAAGTGGCGTCCGTGTGCTGTGCGATGTCAGCGCACGTTAAAGATCCCCAGGTGGTCGAAATTACTCCGTAGCCCTCCACTACGGCTCCTCTTTCTCTCTTTCCACTTTCATTCCCACCTTCCTCCCTTCCCTTACGGCGCGGTTCGGGTGTCCACAGAGCAAGTGTGACAGTTACTGCGCCTTTCCCTTCCTGTGAACCAATTTATTAGCCCGCGGAGACTTGTGACAAATACTGCGCCTTTTCTGTCCTACAAATCAATTTCAAATGCCGCTGATGCCTGCTGTACTAACGCCTCCTAGACATTTGGGTCAGCTTCTGTTTGCTGTGCGGTGCGGCGCTCGAGGAAGCTGCAAATGAAAGGCGCTGCATGGACACCTGGATCGGAACGTCCGGTAGGGTCAACTTCGTATAGAGGAGTAAATGAACGGCTTGGTGGAATTTGACCTGTAGTGACGGTACATCGCACGCCCTTTCTCTATAATAATAAAAACAATTATTAATAATCATAATTGGTTCAGAGGAAAGAAAAGGCGCAGTATCTGTCACATTTTTTTCCGTTGACACCTGAACCGTGCAGTAAGGGAAGGGAGGGAAGTGGGAGTGAAAGTGGACAGAGAAAGGCTGCCGTAGTGGAGGGATACGGAGGAATTTCGATCACCTGGGGATCTTTAACGTGCACTGACATCGCACAGCACACGGACGCCTCTTCGTTTCGCCTCCACCGAAACGCAGCCGCCAAGGTCGGGTTCGAACCCGGGTACTCCGGCACAGTAGTCAGACGTCACCATTGCATCACCGCGGCGGGGCCCCCTTGTCGAGCACCACCAGCATTTCATCGAACGCATCAAAGTTCACCGGTTTTCTATAATTCGTTTAAAGGAAAGGAAAGGCGCAGCATCTGTAACTTGCGGAATCCCTCTATCATCCTCACGGTTAAGGGGAATCGAAGAGCGTTGCACGATCCGGGGCGTGCCGCAGTTGTAAAACCGCTAGGCTGAAACATCATGTTGATCTGGTTAGGTGTAGGTGTCCACAAGTTCGTGCCGTTAACTCTAAAGTATAAGGATCCTCCCTTTCCCCAAAGCCTAATTTAAATAAAAATGCTGAAAAACTCGTGGATTACAAAGCGGCTGTTAAAGGGGCCCTGGTTGGACAGGATAGTTAAGCGGGTGAGGTGGTGATACATTATCCAAAAAACAGCGCGAACGAACGGGGACGAAAGTGAAGAAACCACAGGAACAAGACTCTCAACTAAAGTTTAATCGCAGGAAACACGCTTATATAAGGAAACAGAAACGATAAAACACCAAAACCAGAACGCACGTGTTACTGTGATATCCAGATACGCAACCTCACAATCACGCAGGAGCAGGGATGGTTTGCTGACACACAATCTTTCTTTCCTAGCCATATTATACGCCTCGATGATTTTCCTGGTCAACTGGTCCGGGTGTTTGTACAAAATGTCAGTAAAATGCGAGCACGGAAAACAGGATTGATTGACTGATTGATTCATTCATTCATTGATTGAATGTCCTTTATTGAATGGGAAGGCTCATGGCCATGGATGGGGATAAAGGGGAGTAGACAGAAGCTTCATTGTTTAGGTCGTCACTCAAATCACATTGCTCTAACCAGGCCACTAAGCGAGCCATACTTGGCAAATATCATCTTTGTGTTGGCATCAGTTTCTAGAACGGAACGGTAAGTCAGGCGGTAGGGTTTAATCTCGGAGCGTCCAGTAGAAAAAGCAGGGCAATGCCAGAGTATATGAGATATGCCGCCACGAGGAGTCGTACAGTGGGGACACGTAATTATTTTATCCGTATACTGACGCCAGCGGGCCATAATACGTGGCGTGTAAGCCGCATGGGCAATGAGTATTCAAAAATACTTCTTGACTTCGGGTGAGGTGGGTTTTTCGCGTAAAAGGTGGGTCTGGTGGGGCCACCTGCATGTGATGCTGACTGAGGCTACGAAGACTGGTCCGAGTATAGTGCATAAGGGCAAGAAAAGGGATGAGTTGGCCGCCCAAGTTCGAGTAATGATGAAGCAAGGGGGGTGGGGAAGTAAATGTGGACATACCACCTGCCAAGGCAGCCGCGGCGTGTGCCGCCGCATTGCTCCCTGATTCGTCCGAGTGACCTGGGGTCCAGTGAATAGCGACAGTTCTGGTCGCGAGTTGGTGGCGTTTAAAGAGGCGCTGTATGGCCGTAGCTGTTGCATCTTGTGAACCCGGAGTAGCGATTTTCTTGCAAGCTTCATAGGAATCAGTAAGAATACGTATTGAACCAGTTCCGGTGCAAGCACTCCTGACAAGGCTCCCCAAATCGCGAGTTCAGCATGATGAGGGGTACCTTGAGGTAGGCGGCTGGCATAGGCGCCTGAAAGGGAAGGGTTGCCATCGCATACCCAGCCCATAGATGCAAATTCGCTTGTAAGCGATGCGTCGGTGTATATGTCAGTCGTATCAGGGATTCGCTCTAGTCGGGGATGGGCAGCGAGGAGCTCTCGGGGAATGACAAAATCGCGGTTTATAGGTCGGCGATGGAGGCGTGTGACTACTGGCATCTCCCAAGGGGGGAGAGATGCATATATGGCTGGCGTTTTGTTGTTATGCTGTTCATCCCAGGCCAGCAGGCGATGCCCTTGGACAGTGGTCTCTAGATGTATTCGATGACGCGTCTGTGAATCGGTAACTATGGTAGTGAGTGGTGGAAGAGCGGCCAAACGCTCAAGTTCGGCTATAGGAGCGTAGTCCTTGTGTGCGTGTGTTTGCCTCTTGTGCTCTGTGTTGGTGTTACCTGCTCTGCTGCCTTCTTCCAAGAGATGTGTGACCAACTAGCTCATTGTTCGACTCTATTATAGGAGTGTGCTTAGGTAGACCGGTAACAGTGCGTAGTGTTGCGCGATGAAGGCGTTCGACCTTAGCGAAGTCAGGCTTCGACAGTTGGAGGACGGGTGTGCCGTAGAGGATTTTTCCGACCGCCGCTGCTCGGGCCATTGCACGGCAAGCGTGTTTATTTATTTATTTATTATACCCTCAGAGAAAACCATTACAGAGGGGAGTGGGAAAGTACATAAAAACACTGAAAAATGTGAAACGTGAACAGAACGCAGCAAATCGCTAAAACAAAAGAAAAAAATTATTACAAGTAAATAATACAATAATAAACATTAGAAACGGTAACAGCAGAACGAAACAGAACAGGATCAGTATATGCCGCAACGGAAGAAGGAAGGTGGTTCCAGTCATATGATGTACGAGGTATAAAAAGAGTCCAAAAACGTTTTAGTTCTGCGCCGCCATGCCGGTTGGACAGGCGACGAATAATGTGTAGCAGTGCTGGCCAAAGGCGTTGTAGCTGATGAACCCATTTCTGGGGACTGATTGAGCTTGAGATGGGCAGGCCAAGAATGCAGATTTGCCAATTTGAGGAGGTGATGGTATTGCCTCCGACGTGAAGATGGATCTGCATACTGTGGTTGGTTTTATGTTTTCAGCCGATACTAATCAATTATGTTTTATGTGGTGCGAGTTCGAGGCCAATTTTGGTTAGTGTATCTTCAAGACAAAGAAGGGCCGCCTGAAGGGCCGTCTGCATAGAATATTTGTCTACGTAATCCGCTGCCTCAGTCCAGGCGGTAATATTATCGGCATATATAGCGAATCGTGCGCTTGTGCTGATTTCCAGATTCTCGGCGACGCGTGTCATGGCCAAGTTGAACAATATGGGTCCGAGAATGGAGTAATACGTTTCGGGCACCCATCCCGGAGCTTTGCAATGTAGCTGAATGGGTCTAGATGTCAAAAACGCTGCGTGTAATAATATTAATATTAATAAGATGCAGTGGTAAGAGGCCCAACTACTGTGCCGGAGTACCCGGGATCGAACCCGACCTTGGCGGCTGCGTTTCGATGGAGGCGAAACGAATAGGCATGCATGTGCTGTGCGATGTCAGAATTGACACTCACGGCAATGATCAACTAGAGTGGAACGATTAGATTCTAATGAGTTGAGATGTTCTCTGAGTCGTGTGGCAATGCATCGTCCCGTTTGTCCCGTTTGAGGTTGCGTTCTGGTTTTGGTGTTGTATTGTTTGCTTCCTTATATAAGAGTGTTTCCTGTGATTAAACTTTAGTTCAGAATCAGCGCTTGTTCCTGTGGTTTCTTCACTTTCGTCCCCGTTAGTTCGCGCTGTTTTTTTTGGATGAGGCCCTGGTTGGAACACACAGCTTTCGCACCATCACTAGGTTCAAGCAGTGCTTAAACCCCAACAAGGTTGTTGCATACAACGACGCGAAAATCTTGTACGGCGGAGGTATACTGCTTCACTAAAATCTGAAGCCACGACTGTTTTTGCGAACATTATTGCGCAGTAGTGACACTTCTTTATGGCATGGGTCTGGTGTCCGCAGAGAAAGTGTGTCAGTTACTCCGGCTTCCCTTTCTTGGAAAGTGACGCGCACCTTATCATACGCCCCGCCGCGTGTTGCGGCCTCTTCGGCCAGATGGACGGTGCGCGCTGGTTTTCAGGGCCCACGCTTCGCAGAAGGGTATTCTAGGCTTCTCTGCATGTTATATTTAGTTCTATCCCTGCGGATTGTGGGCCCTCCCAAATGATGGGGTCGAGGGCCCTCTCGCCCCATCGATCATGGTCCTTAAGGTCTGGTAGCGCGTGAAACGCCCTGACTGGGCTCATGAAGGCATTAGTTTGTAGCCGCCTCCACGCCACAGCTTCTCTACTATGTGCTGTGCGATGTCAGCGCACGTTAAAGATCCCCAGGTGGTCGAAATTACTCCGTAGCCCTCCACTACGAGTCATCTTTCACTCTTTCCACTTTAACTCCCACCTTCCTCTCTTCCCTTACGGCGCGGTTCAGGTGTCCACAGACAGAAGTGTGACAGATACTGCGCCTTTCCCTTCCTGTGAACCAATTATTATTATTATTATTTAGGCTAACACCCAGCCTTTAATCCACGGGTGTACAACTCCCCGTATTTCCCGGCACGCGTGCCGGGGTTAGGGAAGAGGACGCCCATTTCCGATGGAAATAAAAGTTGTGCAACCAACCAACCAACGCACCGCCGCGGTGGTGGTGAAATATTTATTCGATATTTACAAGAGGTATGTTTGGCGGGGAGACTTAAGGAAATCTGCCTTATAAATACTAGGTAGAGTCCATAGTCAGGGACCCCATTGGCGGTTGCCGCAGCCCGGGCACGCTGGGTTAAGGCCATTTGGGCCTGTAGGTCACAGCAGCTGAGGAGGGTCGCCCCCCAGTCCTCCCGGGAATGGTTAGAGATAGGGGGAAGGGATGAGTTCTGTTGGCAGGCCCATACCATGTGGTGGTGTCAGCCACCTCTCCACAGTACTGGCACTGGTCAGCGAATGTTGGGTCAAAATGTTGAATTACTGCCCTGCACAGCAAGCATCATACTGGTGAAGAGATGCAAGAGCAGCCTCTTGGTCGCTTTTTGTAACCCTTTGCAGGGGTTAGGGTATTTGCAATGCGAGTTTTGACAGAAAGTTACAATGCCCTTGAAAGCGTAGGCCGGTTTGGAATCGATGTCCTCATCCGATTCGAGTCCGGAGAAAACTGCCCGGAGAGGAATCCCCCGGGCGGCTGCGGCAGCTGCCTTGTTCCCTGCAAGACCCGGTGGCCAGGAGCCCACATGAGATATCGGCACGCGGGTTCCGTGTCCCGACTGCAATTGTGATGTATTCTATAGGCTAAGTGGGTGGTTCACCCTGCTCGACGTTCCGACAAGCCCCTCGTGAGTCGGCGATGATATATTTAGAGGTGCGGGTTGAGGCGGGGAGTGTATGACTGCCTCTTCAGTGTGTGTTATAACTTTGGCCTTGAAGGTAAGGCCATCGTCCGTGTTGCCGTTGTGAACGACTGCGGCCGTATGCCAGCCCCCGGATGGGAGCCCGAGGCATCCACGTAGAATACGCCTGATTTGTTGCCATAATGGCTAGCCAAGCCTTCCGTCCGTTTCAGACGCCGCCAATTGTGGTGTTCTCGTGGCATGTTGGAAAGGAGGCCTCACACTGAGGGTGCTCCTCTAGAATTCGGGGATGCGGAAACTCTCCTCTGTGAGCTGTTTGTGCTGAATATTTAGCCGGGAAGAAGGCAACGACCTGACACTGCCTGTATGAGACTGGTATATTGGTTCATCAAATGTGCTTCCTGAAGCTCCCTGTAAGCGTTCACCGCTCCCACGGCCATGAGCCGACCATTAGAGGTGGAGATTGGGAGGTCGAGGGCTTGTTTCATGGTTTTGAGGAGGATCACTTTGAGGGTTTTCTCCTCGTGCATTCGCAAGTGGAGGTGGGGAGTCGAATGCAAGATTCGACTGATTACGAAGGCGTTTGCAAGCCGCAAGGCATACTTAATTCGCAACCCCCCGGTTTGTTAGACACCCAGCGGACCGTGTGGTTTACCTGGTCTCCCACCTGGCGCAGCTTTGCTAGTGTTGTGACCATCACCTAAGTTTTTAGTGATCGATGAAGAGACCGAGTACTCTGATATCTTCTGATTCATGAATGTGACCGCTCGCAAGCTAGAGCGAGATTTTGTGCTACATCTTGGTGAGGGGCGGAGATGCAGGAATCCTGATTTCTGGAGGGAACATTGAAGACCACAGCGCCGGGCATAGCGGTTCACTATGCTTGCCGCTGTTTGCAGGCAGATTTCAATGTTGCCCACGCTGCCCTGCGTGGCGCAGAAGGGGATGTCGTCGGTTTAGAGCGCGTGCTGCACGCCTTCGGCCTCAGCCAGCTGAGCCGGCAGACGCATCATGGCAATGTTAAAAAGTAGTGCGCCCTGATGTGTGCCATGCTTGCCGAGCATGAATGGTCCATGCTCCTTGTGTTGTATTTTGATGTAGCATTGTCGGTCTGCAAGGAATTGTTTTATATTATTGAAAGTATTACTTGCTGGCACAGTGCGTTTGACCGGTGGGATAGTATTACTTGACGTGTTACGGTATCGAAAGCGCCTTTTAAGTCTAGGGCGAGTACAACCCTGTCATTGTGAGGCATTTGAATTGGCTGAGAAATCCTTGGTTAAGTTGGAAAAGGACATCCTGTGGGCTAAATCCGAACATGGTGTCCGCGAAAATCCGCGCCTATGTTCAAGGTACTCGGATAGCCGGTCAAGCATTATAGTCTCCATTAGTTTGCCCTCAAAGGAGGTGAGAGAGATGGGGCGGATGTTATTCGTGTCGATCGGTTTGCCAGCTTTCGGGATGAAAGTCACAAGTGTCGTTTTCTAATCGATTGGTAAGGAGGTTTTCTCAGCCCAGATTGCGTTAATGCATTTGAGTAGGCACTGATACGTTATGCCAGGCAGGTTCGCCAAATGCTTGACGATGACCTTGTCCCGACCCGGCACTGTACCTCGCTTCATGTTGTCTAGACTGGCCCGAAGATCGTGAAGGTGGAAAGCTTTGTCCAGTTCTCCTTGCTACCGCAGAAGTAGACCGATCCTCGGGGTTCTTGGACTGTGCACAAATAGCGGCCCCTGGGCGATTGTGCAGCATAGTGTTGCATTTAAAGGAGTGGACTGATCGGTGTAAGTGTTCTTGAGTTTCGGTACTGGTCTGCGTTGGATTGATGAGAGCTCGGAAGAGTCTCCATGTATTACGGCTAGGCATTTGTCGGGCCGCTGGTTTGTAACGATCCACCAGTTGGAGTCCGCGAGTTAGGTTGCGTACTGGGCAGCTCGGTAGGTGATATCGGTAATAGGTTCTTTAAGTTTGCGGTTGTGTTTGTGGCGATGCCAGCGGCGTGTAAGGCTTCGGCGAGCATCCCAGAGGTGAAGGAGGTGGTTATCCACGTCCGTTACCGCCTCTGTGAGCTATATCTGCATTGCATGTGTAAGAAGGTTTGACATCAGTGACCGGTACCAGTTGGTGTACCCTTGCACTGCTATGGGCGTGCTGGTAGTGGCGAGAAAGTTTTGCCGGAAGGTAGTACAATTAGGAATGTGGGCTTGTGTTGTAGCACTCTTGAGGGGGCGTGTGTAGATCGTTGTATTGAGAAGGCAGCGGTCGCTGCCGAAGGTTTCCACGGTGTTAACCCAGTCTGCGTGTCCTATGCTGCGAGTGAAGGTAAGATGCGGACACGTGTCCAGCGTCGCTGATGTGTCGATGTGGAGGGTGAGGCCCAGTGTGGACACAAGCTCCGCCAGTTTGTGTCCTCGCAGCTCCCCTTAATGGTACCCTCACAGCTAACTGGGGGCATTGAAGTCACCCAATATCAAGAGGGGGTCTCAACCCCCTCTCTTTAGCGCAGCTAAACATGTCTGCGAACATCACTCGCTTTAGTTTGGGGGAGCAGTATATGTTCAGTATGTGCATGGAAGGACCTGAGCAGCGGAGGTGTGACCATGCCATACGAATAGGGAAGTGTTAGGTCTAGATTCACTTCTGTGGCCGTGCATGAATTGTGTACGAGCAGACAGGACGAGGGGTCTCGATGGAATGTCGTGTAGCTTGTTAGTTTGGTCGCCACTCCTGGCTCCTGGAGGGCGACCACGCCGGGTATAGCTTCGAATGTTTCTAAGTAGAGGCGCAGGTTAGCGCATTTTTGGCGATTTCTCAAGTGCCTACAATTAAATTGCGCCACCAATAGTGATTGACGGTACTTGGGGAGGGGGTAGGGACTGCTGGTTAGTCTGTCCCGCCATGAGTGATATTTGGGAGACTGGTACAGACGCCGCTCGGGAGTCGGCTCGTGAAGTAGGGGGGGCAGGGGGTGGAGTTCTCGTTGTCCGAATCCGCAATAACTGGGGAGTATTTTGTGAGACGGGACATATATTTAAGGTTTCCAGCTCGACAGTCTGGTTTTGCTATAGAGGACATATCTAAGGTTCCTAGCTCTACGGCCCATTCTAAGATGATCTTGCATGCATTTGGAGACGGTTGCGGGGTTCATTGACGAGCATTTGGCTGCGACGCGGTCCATAGCGGCATCCACCATGTTTTGCAGTTGGGAGGCGAGACGTGCCTCCATAGCGGCCTGCTGCCGCACACGCGGCCGGCAGGTCCGGCTCACTCTTCATGGCGTCTGAACTCTAGGGACTCAACGTAGCTCGCAGTTTAGCTTCTAAATTTTATATTTTAGCTTGTAATTGATCGTTCGGTGCCCTGAGAAGCTCGATTTGTTTGCGACTCTCGGCGTCTACGTCGGGGACTGCGGGAGGGAAGGAAGGAGAGGAGGCAACCTCTGCCCAGCTGCTCACCTGCTATCCAAATTTGGGTTACTTTATTTTCATGATATAACCTAACACTACAGATTGGAAAGGCACACGTATACCCCTCCCCACAAATTCTTAACGGAGGCGCAGGAAGTTACCTGGCGCTGACTACAAGCAAACTCCCTCATAAATCCGGCGGTGCTTGCCGTCATGTACCCAGGCCAGTACAACCCAAACTGCAATAAATGAGGCCAAAGAGCGACATACAACCACATTCTCTAGAACTGCTGAAATAATCTGCCTGCGACGGAATTAATACCTTCTACACAGCGGTGGGAAGCCGTGCTGGTCAGCTCTGACCCAAAGATTCAACTTCGTGCCATTGAGCGGTCTAATGAGGTCGCCGCCAGCCATGGACTAGCGACCCTCCCTTAGTGACGTCCCCCTTGGATCCGCTTGAGCGACGAAATAAAGTTTTGCAATATAATATGTTGCGGCGCGGAGGCATGGGCTCCAGCAAGCGCTGTCTGTCTGAATTTCCTTTGTCTGTGGAAAGCGATCATAAGCCGGAAGTCACTTTCTGTGCTAATAGAGTCTGTAAATTGTTGAAAGATGTGAATCAGAAAAAGGCGTGGGATCCTGATGACATTCCCGCAGCAATTGTAAGAAAGAGCGCGGATAAGTTATGCTTTGACTTCACGCGGTTGTTTCAAAAGTCCCTCAATGAAATTGTCTTGCCATGTGATTGGAAGTTGGTGCGAGTTGTTTCTATTTAAAAGAGTGGTATGAGACACTCCGTTTTGAAATACAGACCCGTTTCCTTTAATAGTATCGCCTGTAAAATTATGGAGCATGTACTATGTAGCTGCGTCATGACTCATTTATCAAAACATAACGTCATATGTTCCAGGCAGCATGGATTCAGGAAAAGTTTATCGTGCGATACACAGTTAGTAGAGCTTACCCGCGATCTGGCCTTGGCAATTGATAAGCAACAGGTTATTGACTGTGTTATCCTAGATTTCCTCAAAGCATTCGATGTAGTTGCGCACAGCCCCCCCCCCCCCCTTACCAAATTAGAATCTTATAGGCTTGACTATATTATTATTAAGTGGATTGCCAAATATTTGTCGTTACGGAAACAGGCTGTTGTTCTGAACAGTGTTTTTTCCAATACACCCCAGTGACCTCGCGAATTCCCCAAGGCTCTGGGTCCATTGTTGTTTTTGTTATAAATCAACGATATTTCAATGGGTGCACGGTCTTCATTTAGAATGTTCGCTGATGACCGTGGTTTTACAGAGTGATTAGTGCCAATCTGATTCACAAGTCTTGCAAGATTCTTCCAAGCTGTAGCGCACACAAGACGAGGGACTGAGAACGAGAGGACACACACAGCGCTAACTTCCAACAACTTTATTGGGAAAAAACGGCACCTCTATATATATATATATACAGTACATCGTCTGATCTAACAAGTCATGCAACGGAATCAGCAGGAACGAAGGTAATCTATTTCTTTTTTTGAAAGATTAACAGAGGGGTACTCACGCATGCACTTCCTAATCTGGCTATCTTTTCCGCTTCGATTATTTCTCGGGAGCGCCTATCCTTACTTTTCCCGACTACATAACACTTGTCAAGGAACGCCATACAATCTTTGCATTTGTTACAACGTGCTACTAGTTGTCCATCCCTATCATCTTTATTTTTAACATTGCGATTATGCTCACGAAGGCGATAATTCAGGCAGCGACCAGTTTGGCCTACGTACTTTGTCTGTACGAGAGTGGAATCTGATTGCAATATACAAAAGGCGCTTGATGTTTCTTTTTACATGCACTGGCGGGTTTTGTTTTCGACTGTTAAAGTTGCATAGCCTGTCTAACTTCTCTGGGGCTGAAACAACAACTGAAACGTCTACCTGTTTTGCTATTCGTTTCAAATTATGAGATACAGTATGCATGTAAAGGATTACGGCCACATTTTTCTGTTTTTCAAACGGCACTCGAGTACATGCTTTGTCTTGAATATTCAATTTACTTAGCAATACTTCAGCAACAGATACCTGCAGATGTACAGGATAGCCTGCAAGCGATAACCTATTGCACTTTTGCTGGAAACCTTTGGACATCTAATGGGGACATGATTTCTGTAGGGCATTGTGAAGACAAAGATTCGCAATCGCTCTTTTGACCAGTTCAGAATGGGCTCAATTGAAGGGTAACAGTGATTTATTATTGCGTGGTTCGTAGGCCCAAAAGGTATGACCGGGATGAAATATGAAACCAGCGTCCAGAAAGCTGAGCTTGTTGTTACAAGGTAGTTCGAATGTTAAAACCAGCGGATTAAAGCTTTGTCTCAGCAATGTAAGTATATCAAAAGCTCTGGATTAAAATGAATCCTGGTCATTGTCAATAAAAATCAAGAAATCATCAACGTATCTAAAAACTTTAGCTACCTGCGCTCTAAGCTATCCTTAACGGACTTGCAAGTTTTGCTAAAAAGAGTTTTTGGAAGTTAGCGCTGTGTGTGTCCTCTCGTTCTCAGTCCCTTGTCTTGTGTGCGCTATAGCTTTGAAGTGTGAACCAACCAGCCCAAATTTCGGCATTCTTGCAAGATGATTTAGATATCATAGCAGGTTGGTGTGCGCGGTGAGACATGTAAATAAAAATAAATAAATCTGTTCCCATCACCTTTACAAGAAAATGCGCTTACCATCCATTAAGTACAGAATTGGTGATACTACCTTAATTAGGCACAAGCAAGGTATTTAAATATCTTGGAGCCTTTTGACATCTGATTTACGGGGGAACAGGCACGTTAACTTTATTGCAAATACGGCAGCATCAGTTTTGGGTTCCTTTGGAGGAATTTGTCATTTTCCAAGTAACTTAAAAACCCGGCTCTACTTCAGTCATCTTCGACCAATGCGTGTGTTTGCTGGGAGCCTCATACAGCTGAGCTTATAGGCAAATTATAAAAAAAATTCAGAACTGGGCAGTCAGATATGTTCTTGGAAACTACAGCGGGAAACTTAGCACGACAAAAAACAAACATGAACTTAAATGGCATGAGGCAAAGAACCGTAGAAGAAATGCTAGATTAAATTTTTTTCATAATATTTATTACTCTAAAATAGGCATCAACTGCGAAAAGTGCATGCCGGCACCAAATTTTATATCGAACCGACCAGACGACGTCAGGGAATTTTCTTGTAAAGGTGAGGTCTTGCGTTACTCTTTTTTTTTTGTTAGAACTGTTCTAGAATGGAACAATTTCTAGCGATGAACTATGCTTTTTATCATGCATTGAAATAATATATAAAGTTATAGTTAACGTTTGTATCCCCTTGCTGTAATGCCCTACGAGCGATGCAGGCATCTAATAAGTAAAAATAAATAAATAGCTGAATACATTTATTAATAAATAAATAAATAAATAAAGCAAGGAGGTTTTCTGAAGGACTGGGAAGTGTCTGCATTTTCTTTTGCTTCTTCCTTCAGTCGCAACAACAACAACCGAAGCGGTGGCGGGTGCAATGACGGCCCACGGCACTGTCGCGTCAGCCGGCAGCGCGTTTGCCGCCGGACACACCTGACTTTTTCCCAGGTGTGTTCGCTTTCAAGGCTCCATGTTGTCAGGGCTTATTTCTGGGCGTCCGAAGTCTTCGGAATTTCGCCGTGCTATCCTGTGAGCCCTTGGGGTGGGCCAAGCCGCAGATTACACACGACGGTTTACTATCATGTGGAGCTCGGCCTGCGTAGTCAGCTCTACACATTGGCCACACAGGCCGAATTTTAAGGGGTCCACGGCAGGACACATGTCAGCGCGATGCCCAATATTACCGCCTCACACACGCCGGTACTGTACGCTTGTATTCACGCACGACAGTCAGTTCCGAATTGTAATGCACAAAGCACAACACCACCTCCCCCGAAAAGGGAGAACCGCGACCATCGTCTTTCCCAGCTTGCGTACTTCTGCGAGGTCGCCAGCTCGTTACTGAAATTTGTCTTTCAGAGTGGTGCTTATCAGAGATTACACCTCTGCAAATGTCGGCGGTCTGTTTCAATACAGAGGGGTCCCTTGCTGGTGTCCAAGTTGAAGTCGCGAATTAGGCGGTCCACTGTGGGTGGCTTCTGGGTGCCTAATACGACAAGATTTGGGTTCCATGACGGGATGATGTTGAGAGTGGCTGCCGTCTGCTTGCCAAGGTAGGCGGTGAGTGCCTTTCCCAGTTCGCCATGTTGGAACACACTCCGCAAATTCGCAGTGACGCGGGGCTTGAGTATTACAACAATGGGTGGGCATGGGACTGCACGCCAGTGTCCGTGTTGGCTCGAGGTGTGGAGGCCGCTCACGTGTCGGCCGCAATCTTGCGTCCGCTTCTGAACAGGAAGCGGCGTTGTACAAGCTTGCAAAGTTTCCCGTTCTCAAGGGGCGGTGAGACAGGCGAACTATTGTTGGGCCGTCAAAATGGTGGACCAAGCCATTTCGGACGGCCCATAGCAACACCTCGAATACAACAAATCCGGTGGCAGGCTAGCCCCGTAGGCATTTTATTTCTGCGAGATGTCGCCTTGGAAACCTGTAAAAGCGCTCACAAACCAAGAACTCTAGAGCGGCACGCAGTGCGTGCCGCAACAAACGTTACTTTGAACTTTTGTAAAATGAGAAACGAGCTTATTCAAAGTGCAGCGCAAAAAAAAAAATGCGGACAGAAAAATGAAGACGTTAAGCAAAAAATGAAATTGGCCGCTTCTAACCCTTTCTGTCGATAAAACCATTTGTATAAAAACATTTGCGACTCTTTTTCAGAACGCTGTTCACAAGTCTAAAAGCTGCCTTAGATACTGGCGGGGCATGCCTCGGTGGTGCGAAAAAATATATACTCGAGTGTTAGTCAAGCTCCCTAATAATTACTGAACGCAAAAAACCTGCAAAAGACACGCACCTGGGTGTCATTAAACAAGCAGCCGCGACAGATTCAACGCGAACGCCAGGCGGCCGAAAGAAGCAGGGGCAACTCGCGTGACGTCATGGCCTTCTTGAAGGGCCTTAGTCAAGAGGGTGTTGGTCATAGCCGCGTTGCAAGGTAGAAGTCATATTGGAGCAGGAGGGATGAGAAATCCGGCGGTGGGTACGGCGCAGCCGTTAGGATTAGTTGCGCTGCCGCGATGCACGGGTAAAACTCAGCCCTTGATCGCTGAAATTTGGGCCCACCTGCATAAAACTGGTGGCTCCAGACTTCGGGTGACTTGAGTTATGCAGTCGTTCTCGTTTTGTCGAGGTTTGAGTTATGTGCCACGAACACAAGCAATGGTGGTGGTAAAAACTTTATTCAGTGAAGGCAAACAAAAATGAATAAAATTATGTTGCCGCCGTTCCGTGGGTGGCCTTCCGGCTGCTGGTCGTGGCCTCCAGGTCACGCCTGGCGGCGACGCCCGCTGCCCAGGTCGTAAGCCGCTGATGAATGTGCGGTTCCGAGCTGGCCGAAGCGCCTCCCACAGCTGCGGGCTGTTTATTTGCCAGAAGACGGGGGAAAGTGCGCCGGACAAGAGTACAGAATGTGAGCATAGTCTGCTCGGGAAGAGCTGCAAAGCGTGCATTCGGGCGAGAAGGCACCGGGGTGAAAAAGGCAAGGCGTTCAGGGGAGAAGAAAGTGTGGGCCTGCAGATGGCGCCACGCATTCTGTTCTATTTTAGATAAGGACTTGTGAGGGGGAAGGAGGGATAATCGGGAGTTGCGGTAGTGGAGGGTGATGTCGTGGAAGGTGAGGAGAAAGTCACGCGTGCTCATCCCGGGGTAGAGGGGGCCAGCTCGGTCGGTCATCTCGCGAGCGATAGAATTTGGCGCCTCATTTCCAGGGTGTCCCGCGTGAGCCGGAACCCAGAAGAGTTGGATAGCACGGGAAGGGGGGGGAGGAGTGCTTAAAATATTGAGCGCAGAGGAAGAGTATCTACACTTTGCAAAGTTGCGGACTGCGGTCTTAGAGTTGCTAAATATGAAAAGGGCCGGTGTGCTGGCAATGACGAGGGTGATGGCGGCTTTCTCTGCGGCAGTGGAAGTGAGAGCAGAGATAGTGGCGACGGAGAGGGGGGTTCGTGTACTGGAAACTGTAGTGAGGGCATACTCGGGATGCGAGAGGTAGGGTGCCGCATCAACATACATGGCGTCAGACCGTGTACCATACTAGCACTAGAGGGTGGAGGCGCAAGCAGATCGGCGAGCGGCATGATGCTCAGTGTGCATGTTCTTGGCAAGGGGCTTGACAGTGAGCATGGAGAAGAGGGAGCTGGACAAGGGATGGGTGACACAGACGGGGGTTAAGCGAAGGGAAGTAAGAAGGGCTCTGCCAGGGGTGGCGCGAGATAAACAATCTAGTTGTGCCACGCGAAGGGCCTCCACAAGTTCTGAAAGAGTATTGTGGACGCCCGTCGCCAGCAGGCGAGAAGTGGCGGTGGAAGTGGGAAGCTCGAAAGCCGACTTATAGGTTTGGCGGATGAGACAGTTGAACTTGTCTTCCTCGGCACGAGATAGAAAGAGGTAGGGGAGGGAGTAGACAAGATGGCTTAGAATAAAGGCCTGCACAAGACGACGGAGGTCGTGCCCGCGCATGCCGTAGTGTCGGTTAGCGACCTGCCATATCAGCCGTACCGTCTGTTGGACGGTGGAAGTAAGGCGGGAAAGGACAGTAGTGTGTTTTCCATTGGGGTGGAGAAAGAGACCGAGAATACGAATGCAAGAGACAGAAGAGATGGGATGTCCGTCGATAGTGACGATAAGGACAGGAGATGAGGTTGGAACTATGCCTGGAGCCAGCCAGGAGGAGCAGGAGCTCTGACTTGGACGGGGAACAAGCTAGCCCAACAATGCGAGCATAATCGGCGACCGTTTGATCGCCCGCCTGGAGAGCGGCTTCCATCTCTCCAAGATTGCCGGTAGTCACCCAGAGGATATCACCAGCATAGAAAGCATGGGAGAGTTTTGGAATGGTAGCTAGAGCACATGCCAAGGGAAAAGAGTGATGTTGAAGAGGAGGGGAGACAGAACAGAACCCTGGGAGGTACCTCGATTTGCAAGAGGGAAAGCAGGAGAGGAGAGGGTGCCAAATGAGATCTCATACGTGCGATGGACAGGAAAACCCTTGACGTAACCATGGATCCGGGAACCCACGTTAAGGGTAGAAAGGGTGTCTAGGATGGCGGTATAGAAGACACTGTCAGATGCTTTCGTCAAGGCTAATGTCATGATCGCGCGAGTGCGCTTGACGTGAAGAGGGTGAAGGACCACTTCGGAAAGCTGGAGCATGACATCCTGGGTAGAGAGGGATGGGCGAAAGCCGAACATTGAATCGGGGAAAAGATGGTTGTCCTCGAGGAAGCTCTGCAAGCGGTCTAGAACGACGTGCTCAAAGTGCTTACCGAGACAAGAGGTGTGGGAAATAGGACGGAGATTTTTAATGTCTATGGATTTGCCGGGCTTGGGGTTGAAGGTTACCTTATCGTGGGTCCACTCAGAAAGCAGAGTGCATTCGTGCCAATGTTTGTTCAAGAGGTCCGTAATGGCCTCTAGGGATGATGTGTCAGATTACGGAGGGCCTTGTTAGAAATGTGGTCTGCTCCTGGTGCGGAAGTGGTGCGGAGCTTATGTAGCGCCGCACAAACCTCCCCCAACGTGATATCGGCGGCAGGCGCAGAATTAAGGGTGCCAATGTAGGAAGGGAGAGGGACGAAGGGGAAGTGCAGAGATAGCGATCTCAGAGTGCAAGAAGGAAATCGGAATCGGATAGTGGTGAGGATTGCAGAAGGCGCGTCACATCCCTGCGTTGCGTGGGCTTGGTATGTGAGGGGTCAAGGAGGACACGTAAGAGCGTCCACGTATACCTCAGCCCGAGGTTACCGGCCATGCGGTCGTAGCTCTGGTCCCGCTGCTGCCTGGTGAGATATGAGCAGTGCTCCTCAATTTCCATACCCAGGCTGGCAAGGCTGAGTCGTAGTGAGCGGTTGTGTTTTTGTGAAAGCCAGCGGCGGTGCAGGGAATGATGTGTCTCCCATACGTGAAGGAGGCGGCTGTCAGCCGTGGAGGAGTGAGGAGGGGTAGGGACGGTAGAGGTGGCTGATGAAACATCTTTGAGCAAGGTGGTTGCCCATTAAGAAAGGTCTGAGGTGGAGGTGGGGGCATGTTGCCGTAAATGGCGGAACCGATCCCAGTCAACTACCTGGCTCAGACGCTGGCGGGAGGATAGGGTAGGAAGAGAGAAAACGATGGATAACCCCAGATGACGTGCTGTGCATTGAAATCCCCAAGAATGAGAAGCGCGTTACGATGTGCGTGAGAAAGGGCTTTGCGTAGGAGGAGGAGAGGAGCTGAAGGTGTGCGAAGACGGCTGTAGACATTAAGAACAAAGAGACTAGCATCCTGTCGCCGATGGGGGAGGAGTTCTAGAAAAAGGTGCGTGCACAGTGTAACATCGAGAGGATGCTCTATCGCCGTGTAGTTGCGGTGAACCAGAGTGGCAATGTTCGGGGGGGATGCGGAAGGAGGATGGAAAGCAGTGAAGTCTCGCAGCTCAACTGGGGAGAAAGTTTCTTGGAGGGCGATTAAAGCGGGGAGCTCGGAGGGAGGGATGTTCTGGAGGTGGAGCTGCAGCGCGTTCCGCTTTCCGCGGAAACCACGGCAGTTCCACTGCCAGAAAGTAAGGCTTGAGGGGTGCCTGGCCATCACGAGGCCTGATTGCCCTTGCTGGGGCAGGGGGATTGGGAGATGAGGAGGATGGTAGGAGGGACGACACCATTAGGGTCGTCTGGGCAAGTTCGGACTAGCACCGTAGTTCGGATTCGTGGGCACTTTGGCGGGCCTGTATTCTGGCTACGCGTTCATTAATTTGTTCCATCCATTTATGCATTTTGGTACGCAGGGCAGAAATTGAGGCATCATGGGCATCAAGAAACGAGGCTGTGGGGCGGATGACGGCCTCCACCTCCGGGGTGGATGTGGGCTCGTTGGTGGATCGCCTCTTTTGTGGAGGGCTGCGGCAAGGGGAGGTGGCACGGGAGGAAGCATTAGAGGAGACGGACATGGGGGCGGGAATGGGTGGCGGGGGCTTCTGAGGGACAGGTGGTAACAACGCCTCCAGCTGTTGTTTTAGCAAGGCAATCTTCCTGCTTTTGGCAGCGATTTGAGCTTTGAGCTCTTGGTTTTCGGGGTCGGGGGTGGGAGGCTGCAAAGGCCGGCTCACCTGGGAAGAAGCCGATGGGGTGTCTTGGCTAGGCAGTGGCGAAAAAGAGACGGAGCGGCGGCGGGAGCTGCGTTCTTGGCGGGTCCGGGGTTGGACCGCTGACGGGGTCTAGAAGGGTGGGAGTCTTCGGTGGAGGGTTTTGATTGCGGTGGGGTGGCTGATGTAGACTTAAGGTTGGAGTAGGTTGGAGAGGGGTCGGTCCGCGCGTAGCGAAGTCCACACGGGCGGGATCCTGTGACATGTGTGCCTTGGCACAAGATGCATTTAGGTGTGCAGTCGGGGGTTCCCGAATCTCGTGCACGGCTCCGCAGCGAACGCAGCGTCCGGATCTGGGCTGGGTGCATACGTCGGAGCAATGGCCGTGGCGCCAACAATTGGTGCAGGCTTCGGCCTTGCGGCGGAAAGTGTGGCAGATAAAAAGCCCGCAGCTGAATACCACGGTGCAGGGTAGTTCCTTTGCGCCGACGAAGGTGATCAGGATGGACCGCGTATGTTCCATCTGTCTTGCATCGGCAATGGTGTAGGTGTTGCTGGGGTTCATGGCTTGAAGGTCTGCTATGATCTCCTCTTGACTCTGTTTGTCCACGGCGTTGCAGATTACGCCGCGGAGAGCGTTGTGAAGAGCGGCAAGATAAGCGAGCAGTGGGAACGAATTGGTTGCGTGACGCAACTCAGAAGTTCAGACATATAACTGGGTGCGTTGGTCTGAGGGTGAACTGAGTTGTTGTATGGGTTTATACGTACGCGATCCTTGGCACGAGCGGTGGCACAAAGTGAGGTCAGGAGGGCCCCATTGGTATAGTGGTGCGGAGGTCGAGGCAGCTGCCGGGGCGGAACACGATCTTGTAGTCTTCTTGTGGAAGTCGAGGTAGGGGGACATGGTGGCATAACCTGGGAGTCTTCAGTGATGGCAGGGCGCTATGGTGGAATTGAGGTGTTCGCTTTGAGGAGTAGCGTCTCCTCTGGGGTAGGCCGAATTCTGGGGTCTTAACAATTCGGGTTCAGCTCGGGTCATCGTCAAATTCTTCTTGAGTGCTAGGCGTACCATCGACTTGGTTCTCCATGTCGACATCTTCGAGGCTACAGCAGCTGCGGCGATGGCTCAGCGGCCACAGGGGCGACGTGAGACGCAGCTCTTTACTGCGGACGAAGCGGTGCCACGCCGAGCATTAGGCTTAGCTCGGTTTCTTCGTGGCGGGTGAAAGATGAGGTCCTATTCAAGAGGCGGTCGGTCAGATGAAGGCAAATAAGGTGTCAGGTGAATGCTTACACCTTCACGGGCTTGCTCACAAAAATGGGTAAATATCCGAGGCGAAATGTGAAAGCCAGGCACTTAAAAATACGGATCCCATGCGAGGTACGTTCACACGCAGTCCGAGCTGCCACGTCAAGCAACACAAGCGAAGAATCACGAGCCGATGCACGATGTGTGGTCTTGCGAAAAGCAATGCGTTCTACCTCACGACTCCCCGCACCACAGTGGTGCAGTGGTCAAGATGCCCGACTACAGCACCATAGTACCCGGGTTCGATCCCGACTGCAGGCGGGTGAGTTTAGATGGAGGCGAATCGAAGAGGCGTCCGTGTGCTGTGCGATGATAGGGCACGTTAAAGATACTAATAATAATTGGCTCCCCACATAGCGTTTGACAGATGCTGCGCCTTTCCCTTCCTGTGAACTAATAAAAAAATAAAAAAAAGGAAAGGCTCAGTACCTGTCACACTGATCTGTCCACATTGAAACCGCACCGTAAGGGAAGGAAACATTTATACTGATTTATTTATAGGAAGGGAAAGGTGCGGTAACTGTCTCACTTGTTTTTTGTGGACGCCGCAACCGCGCCGTAAGGGAAGGGAGGAAGATGGGAGTGAAAGTGGAAAGAGAGAAAGAGGAGCTGTAGTGGAGGGCTACGGAGTAATTTCGACCACCTGGGGATCTTTACCGTGCGCTGACATCGCACAGCACACGGACGCCTCGTTTCGTCTCCATCGAAACGCAGCCGCCGAGGTCGGGTTCGAACCCGGGTACTCCGGCACAGTAGTCGGGCGTCATACCACTGCACCACCCAGGCGGGGCCTAAGGGAAGGAAAGTTGGAGCGAAAGCGGAAAGAGAGAAAGGGGTGCCAAAGTGAAGGGTGATTGAAAACATCTTTATTTATTTAGTATTCTCAGAACATGTGGGTGGGCCGCCTAGTCCGGTAGTCCATTGGCTGCTGCTGCTGCGCTGGGCCTCCCCACCAGCCAGTGCTGACGGTCAGGATCATCGCTGAGCAGAATAGTCTCCCACTGTTCCTCCGAGGGGTTGGGAATGGGGTCAACTAAGGGATTAAATTGGCATGCCCACACCACATGGTAGAGGTTAGCTACCTCTCCACAGTGTGGGCACTGCGGAGAGTATAGTGTAGGGTACCACAGGTGTAATTTAGCTAGTGTTGGGTATGTGTTGGTTTGTAGTCTCCTAAGGATGTTCTCTTCTAACTTATTGAGGGATTTGTGTGGTGTGGGTACTCCTTTCTGGCTGTTTTGTATGGCGCGAGATTGTCAGCATACACTGCTAAACCTATCAGGTCACGGCACCCTTCATGGTCATCAGGGGGAGACGCCCGTTATAGAAGAGCTCGGGCATGCCTGTGAGCGGCTTCGTTTCCTCCTGGTAGTTCCAGGTGACCGGGAAACCAGATGATTGATGCTTGGTTGGGTGGGTGCTTAGTTAGCAATGACAACCCTGACTTATGAATTAATCCGTAATTGAAGTTGCGACAGGCGTTCTGGGAATCAGTGAGCATAACGGCGTTGGGGTTAGATGCTACAGCTAATGCAATAGCTGCGTCCTCTGCGTGAGTGGGGTTAGATGTTTTCACCGAGGCGCAGTTCACCATCGACCCCGCAGGCGTTGAGACTACAATAGTCATGACTCCATTCTGTGGTCCTGCTGCGTCCACGTAAAGCGTGTTAGTCTGCTTGTCCCATTTCTTCTGCAGGGCTTCCCCTCTTGCTATCCTCCTCTCGATGTTATATGCGGGATGCATATTCCGTGGAATGGGGTACACGTTGATGCGTCTTCTCACATCGCGTGGGACCTCTTCCCTTTGGTCAATTGTATAGGGCTGATTAACATGGATTAACGTGCACTGACATGGGGAGGGTTGCGGCGGTGAAGGGTGGCTGTTCCTGGCCCTACGGGGCGGGGATGGTAGGCCACCGCCGCTTGCGGCGGGGGCTAGCCAGCCACCAATTTGTATCTGTTGTAGGCCGTCATTGCACCCGCCACCACTTAGGTGGTGGACGATGGTTATTGCGGTACGCGTCTCTCTCTCCCTCTTCTTTTCTTTCTTCTCTACTTCTGTCTGCACGAGGCAGCGGAGGTGGGTCCCGCCGGGGTGGCACAGTGGTAAGACGCCCGACTACTGTCCGGAATTCCCGGGTTCGAACCCGACCTCGGCGGCTGCGTTTAGATGGAGGCGAAACGAAGTGGCGTCCGTGTGCTGTGCGATGTCAGCGCTCGTTAAAGATCCCCAGGTGGTCGAAATTACTCTGCAGCCCTCCACTACGGCTCCTCTTTCTCTCTTTCCACTTTAACTCCCGCCTTCCTCCCTTCTCTCACGGCGCGGTTCAGGTGTCCACAGAAAACGAGTGAGACAGTTACAGCGCCTTTCCCTTCCAGTGAACCAATTATTGATTATTATTATTAGGTGTGTCCCGCCGCGGTGGTGCTGCGGTAAGACGCCCGACTACTGTGCCGCAGTGCCCGGGTTCGAACTCGACTTCGGCGGCTGCGTTTCGATGGAGGCGAAACGAAAGGTCGTCCGTGTGCTGTTCGATGTCATCGTCATCAGCCTGACTATACCCTCTGCAGGGCGAAGGCCGCTCCCATATTTCTCCACTTAATCCGGTTATGTGCTAGCTGCATCCGCTTGACCCCTGCGAACTTCTTAACCTCATCGGCCCACCTAACTTTCTGCTGCCCCCTGCTACACTTTCTTTTCCTTGGATTCCAGTTTACTACCCTAAGCGACCATCGGTTATCCTCTCTTCGCACTACATGTCCTGCCCATGCCCATTTCTTCTTCTCAATTTCCACTAGAATGTCGGTAACTTGAATTATCTTAACCTCATCCGCCCACCTTTGTCCACCCCTTTTACGCTTTCCTTTCTTCGAATCCAATTTGATGCCCTAGCTGGCATCGGCTGTCCTCTCTTCACACTACATGCCCGTGCCTATGTCCAGTTCCTCTTGATTTCCATCACACTGCATGCTTTCCGCCTCTTAAAGCTAGACCTATCATTTGGCGTTCATAGCCCTCTGCTTTGTCTTCAACTTAGGTAAAATCTTTTTCGGTTGCCTCCACATTTCAGCCCCATAGGCGAGTACAGGTACAATGCAATTGCTATATACCTGCTTCTTGAGTGATACTGGTAAGCTGCTAGCCATATATGTGAGTACTTGCCAAATGCGCTCCATCCCAGTCGTATTCTTCTAGTTATTTCCCTTTCAAAATCCGGGTCTGTGATTAATACCTGTCCTAAGTAGACATAATACCTTAAGACGTCCAGTGCTTCTCTACCTATTGCAAACTGCTGCTCCTTCCCTAGGCTGTTGAATATTATCTTAGACTTCTGCATATTGATTTTTCTTCAGCTCTAGGTCATCAATCATTTTTTGCAATTCATCACCTGAGTTACTCAGAAAGCCATCAGCGAATCACAGATTATTGAGGTGTTCTCGAGCAACCCTTATCTGCTCCAAATCCAAGCCTTTGAATACTTCCTCTATGCAAGCTGTCAACATTCCCCTTGCCTAATCCCGTTGTTTATGGGAATTGTGTTTTTTTATGCAAAATAATGGTCGCTTTGCAGCCACTATCCCCGCCGGGTTGGCGTAGTGGCCACAGCGTTCGAGTACTGTTCCCAAGGATGAGGGATGGAATCCCGGCTTGAGCGGCCGCTTTTCTATGGAGGTGAACAGCAAGGCTCTCGTGTGCTGTGCGATGTCAGTGCACGTGAATAAACCGCAGGCTGTCGAAATTTCCGGAGTCCTCCTTTAAGGCGCCTCTCATAGCCTCAGTCACTTTGGGACGTTAAACCCAACAAACCAACCAACTTTGCAGCCACTATATATATATGGCAAATAATATGGCAATGGCAAACTAATCATTGATCTATACCGGAAACCCAGTGACTGACCTCAGTTCCTGCACTTCGACAGCAGCCATCTTAAATACTGGAAGACTTGCATCCCATATGGACAAGCCGTCCGCTTTAAACGGATATGTCGCGACATTGAATTTCACTGTGCCAACCTTCGTAACACCCTAATGGAACGCAAATATCCAGAGCGCCTAATAAATGATGCAGCGGAACGAGCAAGCCTTCTTGATCGCAAAGCTCTACTCAAAGCGGAAAAGGAACCATCCGGCCAATCACGAATCAATCTCGTGCTAACGCATTCAGCTTCGGTCGCCAACGTTGCAGGCATTTTAAAGAAACATCATAGTGTTCTCATGCAAAGTGATCGTCTAAAAGAAATTTATGAGCAAGCTCCCCGTGTTGTCTATCGCCGTAAGAAGAACCTCAGTGATATTTTAACTTCGTCTAAAACTAGCCCCACTGCACCAATCGGCTGCCATCCTTGCTACAAGTCACGGTGCAAAGTTTGTGCACAAATGACTACATCACTGAAAGCTTTCAGCACTGCATCGAACTTTAATGTAAAGATTCAAGGCAACTTCTCATGCGATACGGACAACGTGATTTACATGCTTGAATGTTCTATCTGCAAAATTCAGTACATTGGCCAAACCGAAACACCCTTCAGATACCGATTTAATAACCATAAAGCTCATTGTAATACACTGCCTAACCTTCCTATCTCTAAGCATGTAAACATTACCAAGCACCCCTTTGAAAAAATGCAAGTAACTTTATTGGAATCAGGTTTCAGAACCCACCATGAACGCGAAGTTCGCTAATCATTTTTAATACACAAGTTTAACACGGTTTCTTGTGGTCTGAATGAAAACATTGCTAGCTAACTTGTCTCTCGTCGTAGCATTTTAACTAAATGGTAGCACCTTTGGCAGCGTCTCAAAAGATATTATGTTTAATCGACATTGCCTCCATTTTGCACTGTTTGCTTCTTCGCTTGCGCTGTTACGGTCACAGCCCAAAGCCCCTCACAGCATGTCATGCTTTACTTGCACTGATCTTTTTCATGTTTGCCAGTTTCTCACGATCATATTGCTTCCTGCCGTAACATGCACTGATCATTACAACTTATCCAATAACCTTGCACACGATTCCTTGTGTAATCAACACTGTTACGAACAATTAACTTCTTTAACTTCTTCTCTTTCTCCCCATAGCATTGAGCACAAAATCGAGTTTTGTCACCATGCCGCGATTTGAGTGAATGTTTACTTTTTTTGTGTGTACCGCGCTAAATCACAGTTATATTTCACTGTTAAATTCTACTGACGTGTTATCTGCTACTGTCGCCTACCAATTAGAATGATATTTCAGTAGATGAATCCCCCCCCCCCCTCCTGAATATTGCAGGATTAAGTGTGACATGTATTCCACCATTCTAACCTCGTGATATTTTCTATTGTGCGCTGATAGTGGCAACAATCGTTAAAGCGATATATCTGCCTTTCTTTGTGCAACCTATTAAGATACATGACCTAAGCGCAACACGTGTCATTGTCTATATACCTTGCACCGCCTTTACATCACGCGTGTGACATCTTGTTTTTGATATTTTGATGTGTATTTGTTGACAGTAGCTGGTCACGTGTTCTTCGATTGTGCATGTATATAAGAAATGGGAACCGGCAGCTTATTTCTACATTCCTTGACAAAGGCCGGACCCCGGCCGAAACGTCGGAATAAAGTGTTTTTTCCACCGTGTGTCACCTACTTTAAGTTTATGCCCTACCGGAGCCATTCGAGCTTCAACCCCCTCGCTATATATATATATATGGTACAGCATCGGAGGTTGCCCATTTCTTTGTACACCAGATCATGCTGCGGCACGGTGCTCCGACCTGTATTATTACTGACAGAGGGACTGCCTTTACTTCACAAATGATGGCCGAAGTTTTTCATCTCAGCGTACGGCGCATCGAAAAGCTACTGCTTACCATCAGCAGACCAATGGGCTGACTGAAAGGCTTAATAAGACCATTGCGGACATGCTGGCGATGTATGTCGACGCCCAGCACAAGACTTGGGATGCTATCCTACCATATGTGACATTCGCGTACAATACGGCAGTCCAAGAGACGACACGCTTCACGCCGTTTCGCCTAGTTTACGGCAGAGAGGTTCGGACGATGTTGGACGCAATGCTCCCTTGCGAAACAGATACCGAGCTTTCTACTGACGCCGAACACTTTGCCCAACATGCTGAGCAAGCACGCCAACTAGCACGCGTCCACATCGCCCAGCAACAGGACAAGGATTCACGCCGGTACAACCTCCGCCACAAACAAGCTTCCTACAACACCGGGGACCAGGTGTGGGTGTGGACTCCCTTTCGACGCCGTGGCCTATCAGAAAAGCTGATTTGCCGTTACTTCGGACCATATAAAGTCTTGCGGCGCCTCAGCGACGTTAACTATGAGGTCCTCCCAGATGGCCCAGAGCAGAGAGGCCGTCGGCTACCTCGTCCAGAGACAGTTCATGTCCTACGCATGAAGCCGTATTTTACGCGGTAACTGAAAAACGGCATCTGCAAACTTTTTTTTTTTTTCGTTTGCTTTTGTCCACCTGTGTGCACGTGTGCCGTGTGCGTCACGCTTAAGGAGGGAGGAATGCCAGGGGGCGCTCGCAGCGAAAGACGTTGAAGTGGCGCTCGGATAAAAAGGACGAAGTGAATCGGCTGCGGACTAGAAGGACGTACCTAAAGCTTGGACCTTATAATTCCACCTGCACCGGCACTGATAGCCTAGCCCTAGTCGCCA
>JAJIZL010125595.1:543821-568707 GCA_023969395.1 Amblyomma maculatum | reverse complement strand
ATATATATATTGACTGAACCAATCGTGACCTGCATGACTGCCGATGCTTCTACTGAGTCCAATGCTTTTTCGTAATCAAATAATACTGTGTATAAGGGCTGTTTATATTCGGAGCATATTTCTATCACCTGATTGCCTGGATTTACCTCGATGGACACTTGAATATAATGTGCCACCGTGATTACGTTCCAAGGAGCGTTCTGCCCTAGCAACTCGCTGTCATCGTTTGCTGCCTTGATAAATGACACATACCCACGAAGGGGGATTGGTCGGGGTTCAGTGTGGACAGCCAAATGTCCGACACATACTGAATTAGTGCATTATATTTTTTACCAACTAAACAAAGACCTAAGATTTAGGATCACAAAATTGATTGAAAGGAAAAAAATGCGCAGCAAATCATTTGGAAGTTTGTAAATTTGGTATACAATTAGCAAGGGAATCTGTCCGTAGCTGTGATGTAGTCATATAAATATTGACAAATTTGAGGCAACGCAAATAATTTCGCACTCGTGCCGAAAGGGAGTAGAAGCGGGATCGACAACGTAAGTTCCAAGCGGGCTATTGGAATTTTTAAATGCACCCTCCTCTGATGTGAAAACCTTCTTCAAGCGAGAAGGAAATTATCATTTTTTTCAATCTCACTGCAAGCCTCAGAAAGGTTTGTGGGGCTGATCCCGCATCTACATAAATAAAGATTTAGGCGAGGAATCCTGCATCTCATGAGAGTCATCTTTACCTCACACTGCCGTGATTTACATGAACGAACTTTCCATGAATATATGAGATGCTGGTATTCGGCTGTAAATAGCAAAGGATCATTGCATGAAGCGGCTAGGTATTGATAACGCTGAAAGCAGGACATTCCAAAAATGGTAATATTAGGGATAGTACATGAAACAGATGCATCAAGAGCCGATTTAGCCAAGAAATCTGCCGCTTCGTTTGGGAAAATACCGCTGTGACCGGGGACCCAGATGAAGCGTATTTCTTTCACACAACCCGGTATGAAATACTTTAGCGAACGGCTCAAAAGAGCATCCCGTGCTGGCTCCAGTGATAACAAAACAGAAAGAGAGTCTGAGAGAAAAAATATTTTTGACTGATTGCCGAGGCTTTTAAGAGTGCGAGCCCAATTGCCAAAAACTCTGCTAAAAAGATAAGTGTTTATTCCGGGACAAGCACCGCAAAACTCCAGGAGAGACTGAAAAAATTCCAATCGCTGCTTTCGGCGCAGTCACAGACGCATCAGTTGCGATTACAGTGTGATCAGAGAACGCTTCAAGGTGATCACTAAAGACTGGATACCAGGCTTGAAGGTAAGTGCTTCACACTAGATGGAAATATAGAATTATAATTGATATCCACAATGGACATTGGGATATCGTGAAAACGATATCCCATTGGCTCTGCGTGAAAACAACCTGGGGCATGCAGAACCTTTGCCACTGATGAGTGAGAAAGAGGGCTGAGTTTGAGTCAAAAGTAGGTATAGCCACACCGGGAGTAGCCTCAAATTACCGTAAAAATGGCCGCCAAGCTATCTGTCTAGGTCTGCTTTTTCTTTTTCTTCTCCTTTTTCTTCCTCTTCTTGTTCTCAATCTTTTACTTTCCTTCGTCTTTTGCTTCTTTTGTCTTCTTTTTATTCTTCTTCATCTCCTTCGTTTTCTCTTCGTCTTCTTGTTTTTCATCTTCATCTTCCACAGTGCCACGGTGCCATGCCGACGGCTTGAAAACGGAAGACTGCTCGTAGTGTAGCTTTAACTACAAAAGCAAAACTTTCAAAGCCGTCGTGGCAGGAGGTAATGTTCTCGCATTCTCGCAATGTAGTGTCCGCATTGACCTCTATATGATTTTTTATGTCACAGACTTGCGTTCGAAACTTCGCTTTTGCATCTCTTCTCAAGCAACGACAGGTGTCGCTATTAGCAGGGCGCAGTTATCTCTGCTTCGTAGAAAAGGAAGCAGAGATGGCGGCTGAGGCGTCGACGTCGAGCGATGAGCTCGATATCCGCCTCGAGCTGACTTGGTCAGGAGTGCGCGACCAGCGAAGAACTGGCGGAAGCTGGCTCGAGACGTTCACCGTCTACTCCGTCAGCGACGGGCCAGACCGCACCGTATTTCGTGAGCTGGAACGATCCGACCCTGGTAAAGACAACGCGGCCGTTTTCGGCACAACGTACCGCTTCGGCGATACGCATCTGCTGCTGTTCGAGGTGTTCAGCCTTAATCGAATCACCAGGACACCCGAGCCTCTCGGAAGGATGACTTGCGGGGCCGTAGATATGCTCGTATACCTAGACACTCCCTACACTCGCAACCTAGTTGATCAAAAGGGAGCCAAGGTGCCTGGAAGTATGACCATCGTGCCCAGAGCCTTCAGCCACCCCGGTGGATTTGTGGCGCTAGAATTCTCGGCCCGGTCACTTCCGGTCAAGCGGCTCTTCCGTTCCAGCGACGCCATGCTAGAGCTGTGTGCCCAGGACGGCAACGCGGTGCTTGTCACCGAAGTGGCGTCTGGAAGCCGAACCCCGCGCTGGAAGCCACAGGTGGTCAACGCGGACCGCTTTCCAGGAGGCGTGCTCAAGTTGCGCTGTTACGACGTAACCCTGACGGGAGAGCGCACCTTTGTGGGCCAAGCGACAGCTCTACTAGACGAGATGGAAGCCGGCACCTTGCTTCCTCTGGACGTGCCTCGAGTGGGGTACGCTGGCCTCGAGCCCTGCCCTGGCGGCGAGAAGCCTGTTCTGCACGTGGAGCGTTGTCGCCAGTTTCCTTGGACATTGATCGACTACCTGCACGGCGATTTTTCTCTGCATTTTGCCTTCATCATCGACCTGAGCTCCTCAAACGGTGATCTAAGTCCAGGAAGTGAGGTTCGTCGCTGCTACGAGAGTGCAATTGGAGCGTTCGACGAAGTCGTGCAGCAGTTTGACGAGGACCAGCTTTTGCACGCTCTTGGGTTTGGCGCCCGTGCTTCCAAGGGACTTATGAGTCAGCCGCTCGTTTTCCTTGCCGGTAGCAGTGATAAAAAGGTGAAAGGTGTCCAGGGTGTGCTGGAAGCTTATGTTGAGAGTCTAGAGCGCCTGGTTCCATCTGAGCCTTCGGAGCTGGCGCCGGCCATCACGCATCTAGCGCGGCTGGCAAAGCCGACCAACTACCACGTGGTCCTCGTCTTCACGGACGGCCGGTTGGACTACGGACTGAGTACTCTCGATTGCCTCTCTAAAGCCGCGGTGTGCGCCCTTTCCATAGTGCTTCTAGTGATTGGTGAGGAAGGCTGCAGCCGGGCCCTTCGCAGGGACCTGCTGTCTCGCCGTCGCGCCGGTCAGCGTGAATGCGTGCACGTGATTGAAGTTGCGCCGTACCGAAATCGTTTGCACGTACTGCCGCGAGAGGCGCTAGTTGCTGTCCCCGAGCAGGTAATGCAGTTCTTGGCGGTGAACGATGTCGAGCCAGCCCTTGGAGTTCAGTAGGACGGACGGTGCCGCATAGCGCTGCAAGTTCAACAGAACTAAATTAGAGTCAATCAAGGCGACAGCGGGTGCAAAAATTGAGATAAAATTTTCACTCCTACCTCAATCCTGTCGGAGCTCCTCTGACCACCAGCCATGACTGGCAACCAGTTTCCTTTGCTTCAATCGCAATTCTACACTGAATAGTAAATATAAGCGCAAAGTCAATTGCATGGGCAGATTTCTTGTGAAAGTCGTTGCACGGATATCAATGTCATATTTCCGAAGCGGCGTGAACATAAGGTAGTTTACTCAAAATATTTTAAATTTTGAAATATTAATACTCTTAAATCTGTTCAGAATTGTGGAGTAGGTTTTATTTCCAAAAACTATAAGCGTCACTCAAGCACGCCAACATCAAATTGATTTCTCTCTCTTTACATTGAATCAGGATGATGAATCGCCCTAATCTCTCCATTTCACAGAATAGTCTAGAGTTCGTACTCTTCAACGCTGCCTCTTGTACAACCATACCGCACCTCGCGTTGTTTAAACAATCATCTGAGCTTCCAATGCACTTCTTGCAAAACCGTTGCATTTAATTCATCTGCCCTATCTAGTGATCAAGCTAAAATTGGGGAATATTGCAGCGATAGTCCTTTTAACACCACCTTTTAATCTACGTTTTTTTGATATTTTAATATTAATAAGTCATTAACCGGAAAAGAAAGCCCAGTACCTGTTACAGTTTATGTGGACACCTTACCCGAGCAGTAAGAGAAGGCAGAAAGGTGGCAGTGAAAGCGGAAAGAGAGAAGGGCTGTAGTGTAGGGCTGCGGAGTAATTTCGGTCACCTGAGGATTTTTTAACATGCACTGATATCGCACAGTAATTGGATGCCTCTTCGTTTTGCTCATATCAAAATGCAGGCGCTGGCAGTCATAAGTTTGTAGCGAAAGCTACATTGCCCACGGACAAGGAGCTTCGCGTGGCAGGAGGCACAGAGCTGCTGCCTAGCAACCGCCGCAGCTTACAGACGCCGAGCGCTCGCCGCGCCATCTGGCAATCAAGAAGCAACCAGAAGAAGCCTCGTCTTTAATGCAAAAGCTGTCCAGTCTTCGTAACCAACGCCAAGTGCAAGCTTAGTGCCCTGCTAGACTTCATGTCGGAGTCTGGCGCCCTCAACCTCACCTCACCCACCCCCTTCCCCTCTAGTCCTCAGGTCATCCTCATGGATAAAGGTTTTTGAATGAATGAATAATGCAAAAGCAGCATAGCTAGACATAGTGAATAGCGCATCTTAATTCTCCTTCTCTGGCGTGAGCATGATAGTTGTGATCGTGATAGGCTAGTCAGCGGCGCATTTCGGGCGAGTGTGTGCTCAGCATTGAAAAGGATAGATTGGACTAGGTTAGATTGGACTGAATTGAATTCGACTCTATCGGAGTGGTTTGAATTTAGCAGGCTTGGATTGTATTGTACACGTTTGGTTAGATTGTATCTCAGTCCCCTAAACTGTACTTGATTCGACTGGATTGGTTTGGATTGGATTAGATTGGATTTGATTACACTGGGTTGGATGCGATTAGATTGGAATGGAGAGGAATAGGCAGCCCAATGCCAGGTACACATGATTGCGCTACGTATATCCTGGCCTAGGGGAGCTAAGCCACGGCCAAATTTTTCTCTAGGTTAGGTTTTGGGGAATAGAAGGCGCCTTATACTTTGGAGTGGGAACCACGGAATGGCCGACACCTGCACGTAAGTAGGCCAAGGCCATGTTTTCATACTTTTTCTTGTAAATTGTGCATTAGTTTATGGCAGATCAGGCAGAGGCATGCGGCTTGATCATCCTTATTTTCTGTCTGATCCATGTTTTTTCTGGTTGGTCACGCCGGCGTGTGGTATCAGCACAACCTTCATCCAGAATTTGATGACCTCACGCCCCTGTCTACGTGCGCCGCAGAGCTAGTGCATCAGCATATGACCTCCCCGGAGGTGCTTTTCAATAGTCAATAGCAAGAATTTCATTTCAGTGGTCACGGCAGACCAGGCAGGGGCATGTGGCTTTATGCACCCTTCATCTGTCTGACCCAGGTTGGTGTCTACTACATACGTTGAAAAGTGGTTGTCATGGTGTCCTCGTTCTGCCAGTCCCCAGCAGTGCTTTCTAATTGCCTGCGATGTGTACCTGGAATGTCAGTTGCTGCATGTGGAGATAGCGAGCTGAATTCCGGCTCTGAGAAAAACTCGGACAGTTTGAAAGTGCAAGTATTGTTGAAGCAACTACTTCTTGGACCACAAAAATTGACCGACGAAATCGGGGCAAAATGAGGGCAAAAGACGTTAAGAAAGAAAAGTTTGAGTGAATACAACCTGGAGCCTGGTCTTTTGAAAGAGAAATCATCCCGTTTTGATAACGTGGAGATAACAGTTACGTTCCTTCGCGAAAAAAAATCACCGACTTAGGAAATCGAAGCAGACATACGAACTTAGTTATCTTTGGCATGCCAGAAGATCCTGATGAAGGAGAATCTAATATTAGGAACAAAGTTATATTTATATTTGAGGTTTTTCTATCTAAGCTTTGTGTGACGTGTAACCAAGTTGCTCGAATTCATTGTATCGGCATACCAGAAAAAAAAGCGACCTGTCGTACTATTTTTCCAAGACTAAAAAAGACGAGAAGTTATACGGAATGTTCGCAAACTTAAAGGTCCAAATGTTTCTATCCCAAAGATCAATTCATGGGACACTGTCAGGATAAGAAAGCTTTTATGGGACAGCACTAAAATAGACAGAGATGAAGACTGCAAACTTAATCTTCTGCATAAAAGTCTAAAAATGGATGGGCAGATTTTTCCGTGGAATGAGGCCAACTATTGTAGTGTCAAGATGCGCAGTTAACTAGATAACGGGTGACTGGTATTTCGAGGTACAAAATAACTCAGGCTTCTTAAGGTAAACGCGCGCCGGGTGGTTAATAAGAGCAGAGTTGGGCTAGTTAGTGATCTATTGAGTATATACCAGCAGCGCAGACACGGAGAGAGGGAAGGAGGAGAACACAGCGTTTTTGTGCTGTGTTCGTCTCCTTCCCGCTGTTCGTGTCTATCTGCACTACTATAGTTGATATCTTATTAAGAGCGACTGTCCTGAAGCCATAGTATTAGGTTATCAGCCCTACTGTAAGTACTTAGGCTTGGTATCGAGAAAAAATTGACGATTGTCATCCGTTAATAATTAGAGGTGATTAACTATGCGCCACTAATGGTACGCACACTCCCAGACACTCTTAGAGTGAGCGGGGGTTGCTGTCCCAGTCTTAAAGGAATGTCCTCGACTTGTGTGGCAAGCTCAGCCGGACGTCAACTACGTTTAGCTTTCGCTGGTTCAAGACAGAGTGAGGGTCAGAGTCAGAAGTAACGAAAACAAACTTTATACACAGCAAGAAACGATACAGATAAATTCGCACGGACACTTAAAATGTACAGACGAGAGGTTCACAGGAAGGCAACCCTAAGCATGCAATTAAAGAAGTATTCAATAACACAGAGGCTTTACAATACTGAACAATACACAGGAGAGTAAACAAAAACACACCAAATTGTTCCCTGAGCACTGTCGCAGACCGACACGCCTGGAAAGTCAGGATGTGGCCGCTACTGAAACCCCTCAATAAACTAAAAGAAGCGCTATCTCCTCTCTCCTCTCACAAATGCTGCGCTGTTTAGTTTTACACGGACAACGGAACTGGACAAACGCTGAGGTTGGTCTTCTGGATACCCCTTAAGGCTTCTTATTGGCGTTGCTGAAACTTGCCTAAGAAAGTTAAGAATACACCAAGAGTTTTCGCACCAGCTGAAGAAAATTGGGCAGAGGTTTGATGTCAAGCTTGTTTTTCAGCTCCTTTAAAGTTTAAAGGAATCTGAAAAAGTTAACCAGGAAGAACATGCAGATGAGAAAAGTGCGTGCGGCGTCAAGCATGTTTCGCAATTTGTTCCATACTCTAAGGGGGTGGTTTGCAAAATTTCCCTCTCTTGCGGCAAGTGCCACGTGGGGCAAACTGGGCGATTCCTGAATGAAAGGCTTTTGGAGCACAACAGGAAATGTCGTTCCTTGCAGGGTGCAGAAAATTTGGCTAACCATTGCCTGAAACACGAGTGCAGCCCACATTTCCAAAACACGGTTATTTTGGCAACATAAAAGAAAAAGCGTTAGGTAATTGAGGCCTTTCGGATGGTTTCTGGCAAAGAAGGCGATTACGTTAGCGCTCCTTCCGTAGCTCTTTCCCGCCGGGAAATAGATATTTTGAGAAGAGACAAAAGACTCGCATGAGGTCACCCGCGCGTGTCTGTTAGATGCGCGGGGGGGGGGGGGGGGTTACTGCGATTTCATCCCGGGCTTAGATAAGGCGTTTATTTTTCATATTTTAATGGTTTCACTCCTCAGTTGTTCTTGCTGTTACAGTTCACTGTTATGATTTATGTGTATTCACGATCCTCAGATTACATCGCGTGCTTGTGTTTCCTTTTTCCTTTTCTAAGAAATAAAACTTCAGCTGGTGGATTGCGCTTAACCTCAGCGTTTGTCCAGTTCCTTTGTTCGTGTAAAACTAATCAGCGCAGCATTTGTGAGAAGATGTTCCAACTAGCTCAATCTCAAGCACTTCCTCTCTCCTCCTCCGGCTCTGCCGCTCCTCCTCTCGCGTTTCGACCATTGCTCCACCTACGCGCTGCACGCTCTAGCGCGGTGGTGGTGGAAAACATTTACATCAGATACAAATATAAGAGGTTGCGCATGAGCTGACCCTGAAGGGGCCAACCCTCACAAACACTAGGTGGAGGTCTCTAATTAAGGACCCTAGTGGTGTCTGCCGCCACTGGGGCTCGCCCGACTGAAGCTCGTTGGGCCTGCAGGTCGGAGCAGCTGAGCAAGGTCGCCTCCCAGTCCTCCTGGGTTGGGTAGGGTTGAAGGGGCTAGCCGGATTAGAGGGGCAGGCCCAATCCATGTGGTGGATGTCCGAAGACACCGCCGCACAGAGAAAGCAGGGTCGAAGTGTTTTAGCGCTGCCGAGCACAGCAGTGTGTTGGTATAGAGGCGGAGTAAGATCCGCTCATCCGCCTTTGAAAGGCCTTCACAAGGGCGGGGTAAAGGCTGTGGCTAGATTGGTAGTAATTTACGATATCTTTGAATGTATAAGCCAGAGCAGATCAGCATCCTGGTCAGAGGGGGAAGAGGAGGAAACTTCCCGGAGAGAGAGCGCGCGGGCGGCGGCGTCGGCAGCCTCGTTTCCAGCCAGCCCCTGATGAGCAGGAGCCCAATAATATACCGGAGAGCGGAGTCCCCAATGTAGGAGCTATTTCGAAATATTCGATAGGCTAGATAAGGGGTACAGCCCGGTTCGACGTTCCGACAGGCCCCTCGGTAGTCGGAAATTATTTATTTCGAGTCGGAGTGGGAAGCAGCCAATGCTATGGCGACCTCCTCCGCATGAGTTATGTTGCGGGCCCCGAAGATAAGACCGCTGACTGTTTCCGCCTCGTGGACAACTGCGGCGGTGTACCATCCCCCATGGTGCGGGTGGAGGCGTCCACATAAAACACGCCGGGTTTGGAACCATAATGGTGTGCCAGGGCTTCCGCCCGCGATAGGCGTCTGCCATCAGGGTCTTCGCGTGTCATTTTGGCGAGAAGAGGCGTACGCAGAGGGCGCATTCCACCGCGCTGGAATGCATGCCCGTTCTTCCATAAGTGTGGTATGTTGGATGTGGAGCCGGGCAAGAAGGTGGCTGCACGACTGCGTCTGCGACAAACGCGTATATGTATTTGTGAGGTGCGCTTACCTCGATTCCCTGAAGGTGTTCCCCCTTCCCAGCGTCATGAGGCGCTGGTTTGAGGTGTTCACCGGGATATCGATGGCCCTGTTAATGATTTTGCGGATAATGACCTCGAGAGCATCCTCATCCTCAGGAATGGAGTAGAATACAGGATTCGACTGGTTATGAAGGCGTTTGCAAGCAGCAAAGCATCCTTACTTCCCAAACCACCGCGTTTATTGGAAACTCGGCGGACCATGCGGCCCACCTGGTCCTCCACCTTGCGGAGTTGCGCCAATATGGTGTCTGGCTTGAGGCGTTGATGAATGAAAAGCCCTAGTACTCGGACTTCTTGTGTTTCTGGAATTCGATCTGATTGAAGGGTAGGTTGAATTTTAGTAGTGCATTTGGAAGAGGGGCGGATGTGCTCAAATTCAGACTTCTGTGGAGAGCATTGAAGACCGCAGCGGCGAGCATAGCGGTCTACTATAGTCGCCGCCTGCAGCAGGCTGGCCTCAATGTCTCCAAGCGAGCCCTGTGTGGCCCACAGGGTGATGTCGTCGGCGTACAGAGCATGCTGCACGCCCTCGACAGCACACAGCTGGGCCGGCAGGCGCATCATGGCCAAATTGAATAACAGGATAGAAAGCACTGCGCCCTGCGGCGTTGCCCTGGTACCTATGGGGAAGGGGCCATGTTCGTGATCCTGAATGCGGATGTAAGAGTGGCGGTCTGTGAGAAATTGGTGGTTATAATGGAAGGCACGACGGCCAGAGTTTGTTTGACTCAAATTAGTGAGAATAATCTCATGAGTTACATTGTCGAAAGGCCCCTTAAGATCCAGGGCGAGTGCGACCCTGTCGTTATGAGGGCACTCGAGGGGGTCAAGGACTTCCCAGTGTAGTTGAAGCAAAACACCCTGTGCGGATCTGTTCGGGCGAAATCCGCTCATGGTGACCGCCAAGACGGTTGTGTCTCTAGGTACTCGGACAACCGGTCCCGCACCATCGCCTCCATAAGTTTGCCCACACAAGAGGTAAGAGAGATGGGGCAGAGGTTGTCGTGTTTATTGCTTCACCGACCTTTGGTATGATTGTGACCACAGCAGTTTTCTAATCAATGGGGAGTGGCGTATCTCCAATTCATATTGCATCGATGTAGTCCAATAATGTTGTATAAGCTGAGCCAGGAAGGTTGGCTAATAATTTAGTTTAACAGGGATTTTGTCCCGGCCCGGTGCAGTGCCACGTTTTATTTTGCCCAGGGCTGCTGGTAGGTCGTGGAGCTTGAACGGCTGATCAAGCTCAGTGTCCTCATAGCCTGCATAAGAGTACGCCTGCCACGAGTTTCTTGTATGTTGCATAAATATCGGTCCCTACGTTTGTGCGCGAGTTGTGTAGTATTACCAGAGAAGTTGCGGATTCCACGCTGCAGATGGCTTTGTCTTTCCCTACGTGTCTGAGGGGGATTAAGGCGCGAAAGAGGCGCCATGTTTCGGCTGGACATTTGACGCGCTGCCGTGTTGCACCTATCCACCCAGTTAGAGTCGGCGAGCTGAGCCGCGTACTCAGCCGCTCGTTGGTGAGCTCGGCAATTCGAGCTTTAAGGTACCTGTTATGTTTCTGCCAGCAACATAGGCGGACGAGAGGCAGTGCCGAGCTTCCCAGAGGTGGAGTAGGTGGTTGTCCACATAGTGTAAGCACACGACGCGCCGTGCTCTTCCAGTACAGGATGAGCGAGCGAGCAGGGTCAGCTAATAGCCTCTCCTGCCCCGCCAGGGTGGTGCAGTGGTAAGACGCCCGACTACTGTCCGGAGGTCCCGGATTCGAACTCGACCACGGCGGCTGCGTTTCGATGGAGGCGAAACGCAGTCGCGTCCATGTGCTGTGTGATGTCAGCGCACGTTAACGATAAGTTAAGTTAAGTTAAATTGGTTCACAGGAAGGGAAAGGCGCAGTAACTGTCACACTTGCTCTGTGGACACCCGAACCGCGCCGTAAGGGAAGGGAGGAAGGTGGGAATGAAAGTGGAAAGAGAGAAAGAGGAGCCGTAGTGGAGGGCTACGGAGTAATTTCGACCACCTGGGGATCTTTAACGTGCGCTGACATCGCACAGCACACGGACGCCACTTTGTTTCGCCTCCATCGAAACGCAGCCGCCGCGGTCGGGTTCGAACCCGGGAACTCCGGCACAGTAGTCGGGCGTCTTACCACTGCACCACCCCGGCGGGGCACGTTAACGATCCCCAGGTGATCAAAATTACTCCGTAGCTCTCCACTACGGCTCCCCTTTCTCTCTTTCCACTTTCCCTCCCACCTTCATCCCTTCCCTTACGGCGCGGTTCAGGTGTCCACTGAGCACGTGTGACAGATACTGCGCCTTTCCCTTCCTGTGAACCAATTATTATTATTGATAGATAGCCTCTCCACCAGCCTTTACGCGAGTACTCGAGCCACTGTCGGGATGCACAGCAGGTCAAGGCCTCCCCTGCTCCTCGGAAGGTGTAGGATGTGATGGGCGACAAGCGCTGTCCTTCCATCCCAAACAAAAGTCCCTATAAGGGACTCGAGTCTGTTCGTCACGTGACGCGGGATTGTCGCGATACGCGCCACATAAAAGGTGAAAGCGCGCCTCGTGTCTTGATGACACTAACTTTAGCATTGTGCGTGAGGTTAGAACACGCTGCGTCAGTAAGGGCGAGCGTGGCTCGCGAGAGAATACGATACCACCTTTGAGAGCTGAATTTGTTTCGGGGGAGCGAAGGTGTGAAACCAAATGCTGGGACCATGAGGTGTACCCTTGCTCTGTAATGGAATGTTGCGTTGTCGAAATTTTGCCGGACTTTCGTCAAATCTGGGAGACGGACTTGTGTGTGGGTTTAGAGAGTGGGCGAGTTCTGTTTGTGGTATTGATAATGCAGTGGTTGCTGCCGAGGGTTTCCTTGGTGTTGACCCAGTCTGCATGTTGGATGTTATAAGTAAAGGTAAGTGCTCTGTCGTGGCCGAAGAAAGACATGAACGCAAGCAGCCAGGATAGAAGTGAAACTATTAACGGAGGCCTCGGCTTATATATAGACCTTGTATTGTCTGATATCACATTCTTCCCTTCTTGGTGAAAACAAATGCGATTTAATTTTTACACTGCTTCTTCTTGTAATCTTCTGCAGTGTATCTGTCCGGGGGTTGTCGCACACAAGTGCTTCGTCGGAGTAATGGCGCTGGCGACTGGTTGTCTGTAGAATTACGCTCCTCTACCTCGAGGTTGGACCCGGTCGTGTTGAGCTCCGGATTGCCTCCTCCTGCAACTGTTGATAGGTCGGGTTACGGTCTCGGTCACGGCTCATCGCCAGACTGGCCCGGCTCTGCTGCGGTTTCCTTAATTTGATCCCTTGGAGAAGGTTGGGTTTGCACCTCTCTCTATGCCTTGGCAATCTGAAAAAGACCTCTGGAGAAGGGAATTCTTGATAAAGACCTTTTTGAACGTCTGAGCTTCCCAGACCGATATCTTCCTTCCCTGCACATGGTAACTGCGTCGTATCATTGGTGACTGCATTCCACACTGTAGTTTTCCTTGGCCGTAGGTTGTCAACGTGAGTGAACTGTAGTCGGCCTTGAACTCTTATCAAGTACGTGGCTGAACTGACAATTTGTTCGACCATAACCTCGTGCCATGACGCAGGCTCACCTCGTGTAGTCTTCACGTATACTTCATCACCTACGGAGAAGGATTCTGCGGGTCCTCTTCGGTCGTTGCGTTGTTCAGTGTCTCTTCTGTGACACTCAGTCTCCTGAAAAACTTGGTTTTAGAAGGGACAAAGTAATTCTGGGCAAACCCTTCAGGAAAACTTCAGCAGGTGTACGCGAAGTCATTGAGTGCGGAGTGTTTTTACAGAAAAACAGAAACTTGTTCAAACGTTCTTGTACTGTACTATTCACTCCAGCATTTGCATCGCTCAGAACCTGTTTTAGGAGAGCTTCCTTAGTCGCTCTGCGGCACCATTCGAAGCAGCATGATACGGAGGGGTCCTTGTGTGTTTGATACCTCTTTTGCTCATGAAATCTCCAAAATGTTCCGAAGTGAATTGTGGGCCATTGTCGGTAACAATTTCTTCAGAGAAGCCGTATGCTGCGAACGATGTTCAGTGTCCTGGCCGTTGTCATTGGCCTCATGGCGAACACTTCAATCCACTTAGAGTACGCGTCTACCAAGACTAGTAGATTTACACCGTCTTTTACAGCATAGTAAACGTGAATCCTATCCCAAACTTTTGTTGGATATCTCCAGAGTTGCAGAGGCCCTGCTGACTTTGCTGGACGGGTACCTTGACAAACGTGACAGTTTCGAACAGTTTTTCATATGTTTTTGTCGAGGGAAGGCCACCAAACGTATGCCCTCGCCAGCATCTTCATGCGAATCATCCCTGGGTGAGCTTCATGTAGCAACGAGAGCACATGCGCCTGGCAGGGTTCTGGCACGATCGCCCGATTGCTCCAAGTCAAGCATCCCTGCTCTGCAGACAGTTCATCTCTGCGTAAGAAAAACGGTGGCAGTTCCTCAGAGCAATGCTCTGGCCATCGCGAAAGGACTTAGCTGAAAACGCGTGTTAGTAGGTAATCTCGCTTGGTTTTCCGAGCGACGTCTTTAGCTGTTAGCGGGGTTGCATCAAAAACAGCCAAACTCCGGCTCGTCGTGGCTTGAAGCGGTCGACAACGGTAGTCGTGATAGTGCGTCAGCGACTTCCATTTTCTTGCCGTTCCGAAACTTGATATCATTCTGATACACTGTTAACGACAGCGCCCACCTCTGCATCCGTACAGCTGCCAATGATGGCAGGGGCCTGTCACGCCCAAGTGCGATAAGAGGCTGATGGTTTGTGTAAAGAGTGAACTTGCGCCCATACAAGTAACGATGAAACCGCGGTAACCCAAATATGAGCGCGAGCGCTTCTTTTTCACATTGAGCATAGTTTCGTTCGCTGCTTGATAAAGTGCGTGAAGCAAATGCGATAGGCTGCTGTGTTCCGTCTGGCATTTCATGGAAAATAACAGCTCCCAGGCCGTAAACGGACGAATCGCAGCTAAGCCCAATTGCCTTTGCGACGTCGTAGAAGGCTAGTGCTTCACTGTTTGTAATCATTTCCTTAGTTGCTTCGAATGCCTTCTTGCACTGTTCCGTCCATTTCCATTTACGGTCTTTTTGAAGAAGCTCATAAGAGGTGCGACCACAGTTGCCAAATTCCGAAACTTTCCATAGAAGTTTAGAAGACCCAAGTTGGCCCTCAGTTCTGAGATGTTACTAGGTTCTGGGGCATCCCGTACTGCTTTTATCTTTTCTGCGGTAGGATAAATTCCCTTCTTCGAGACCTTGTGCACTAAGTAGACAACTGATTCGCGAAAAAAGTTTGCACTTTTCCTCCTTTAGCCCGATGTTGTGATCGCGTAACTGCTTCAGGACTTCAACGGTAGTGTTGTAGCAGTCTTCTGTGCTGCTGCCTGTGATAATGACGTCGTCTATGTAGCATCTGACGTTAGGAATTCCTTCCAGAATTTTGGTTTGGTTGGGTTTGCGGGGTTTAACGTCCCAAAGCGACTCAGGCTATGAGAGACGCCGTGAGTCTGTCTAGACTGTTGCAGAGTGCGTGTGAATCTCTTTACGCCACGTTTTTGGACTTACCACTGCACCTAGTAAACACTGGCATGCACTCGGAACATCGGCGATCATAAATGGACACGCTGATGTCCGTCCGGACATCGGCGCACGCATCACATTATCACGGCACTCTCGTAGTCTCAAACAGCACTTTCGTTACGACGTAGCACGGATATCATAGCATCTCACGGAAAGCACAAACCGGCGCCTACACCTTCATTCGCACAACAAACAAGGATGACGCGATGCTGGGATAGAGACACACCGGCAGTACCCAGCTTTTTCAGCGCCGCTAGTATGTATGTAGAACTTGCAGTACCGCAAAGCACATATACGAGCAGAAAGCGACGTGACGCATCTCATCGCAGATTGAAGTGAGGAAACTTTGAAGAACCAAAACTACATAGCTACTGTCATAGACGATAATCCACATGATAACGAGGACCAAATGAGCGAGCGTGCGGGCCGCGGACTGAACGTCAACACCGCAATTACATGCGTTTGCACTCTGGTCGTGCTTGCCACCCTGCCGCTGTCCAACTCACGTAAATCTATCATCATACCATCACGTAGTCTATCACCAAGTCTAGGCACTATTCTTGCCACTGTACTGTTCTTCGTAATTGCACATTTCACGTATGCTTGGATCCACCGTGCTTGGACTACTTGGACCTCGCACACCTTGTATCAACTTCGATTTGGCTACATTTGGCTATCGCTACCAAGTAACCACCACAACACTACAATGCACACATCCGGCTTTTCCGACGTATCCCAAGTCCAAAAGGTCCATCCCCATCCATTTACCTTGCGTATCCCGGAGAAAAATGCATAGGGTCCGTCGGACGCTAAACTTGAACCCCACCGACCGGGTCCGTCCGCCATACCTCTGAAAAATATTTCCCGGATCCGTCCGACGTATCCCGAAGAAAAACGCACCGGGTCCGTCAGACGTACCTTTAAGACCATTGATCGGGTCCGTCCGACGTACCTTTAGCCACAGCCTATTTTGGACTGCCGAATGTTCTGCACGGCGAGGTGTGTGTGTTGTGCCGGCGCTAGATCTTCGGAGGTCGATGCAGGACCTAAGACAGCGTAAATGCTAGGAATAGCTCGCGCTTGCATTACGGGAAGATCAAGGTGATAGTTTAGTGCGAAGCGAAAGCTGCTCGTGAATGTGCGTATCTCGATGCCAGCTGGTGGAGCCGGTGCCGTACGTCGCATATCGCCTGCAGCTATGTACGTGACAGCGATGCTTGCCGTACACAATCCTGAGTGAAGACCTTGATCTATGTTAGAACGGATGAACTCTTCGTAGCACCTCATCAAGAGTCGCCGTTAGCTGATATATCATAGAGGAGTAGCAATCATGGAGGAAAGAATGGTAGCAAGCGGAATGTATTAATGAAGTGGGGGCCGAGGTTTCTCTTGAACCACTACTGCAACAGGATGTCATCACCATGCATAGACTGCCCGCGAAAAAGGACAGTACCCCCATCAGTCTTGTCCGATTTTCTCGTCAGGAGCTAAGGGACAAATGGTTCGCCAAAAGGAGCGCCTTCCGTGATGTAGCCAGCTCTGTCTTTGTCAAAGAGAACATGACCAAGTATTCGCGAGACCTCCTTGTAATCGTGAAAGAGCAGGCGAAACGATTTGGCTTCAAATTTGCTTGGCATGTCAATGGCAAAATATTGGTTAGAAGGAAGGAAAGGGACTCAGCCTTTGCCATTCGGTCAGAGAGTGACCTTGCTCTGCTAGCCCAATACCTCGCCGTAAAATGAAAACTAAATATGGAGTATCACGAATTACTACTTCCCCATAAAGTAAAAGGTTACCTCGACCTAAAATAATTACTTTGCCTTACATATTAATGTCCGGTCTCTGCGTAATAAGTTTGATGACTTCTCATATTTTGTTGACAGTCTGCAGCACAAATTTTGATGCAATTCTGCTCACTGAAACATGGCCCGTATACGATGCTGACTTGGTGAAACTGCCCGGCTATGATCCTTGTTTCCTGAATCGCCCTTCTCGTGGAGGGGGTGTTGTCATTTACGTAAGGAACAGTGGCCTCCATAGCGAAGTATTACCTGAGTTCTCTATAATGACTCCTGACTGTGAAATGCTCGCGCTGAAGACTGTGGACAAAACGGTTTCTGTCGTTTACAGGCCGCCGTCAGGTGACCCCGATAAGTTCTTAAAGGCCCACTGTCCACCCTCCGGTCGAAAATATTTTCTTTCCCGGTGACTGTGAGACTTCGCCCCCAGAACGCAAGGCCGCAAAATGTTTTTTGAAAAGAGCAACTAATAACGCAGTTACAGCCACCTCAATCACCCGATTCTGTCATGCTTCTCTCCTTCCGTTCCCTCGCAAAAGTTTTTCACTCTCCTGCCCGAGGTCGTCTAGCCTCCGCAAGACAAATTCCCCTTCCTCCTCCGCGTTTGGCGGGAGGTGGGGCGTGGCGCTCCGCGAGCGCGAAAATAAAAAAAGAAAAAGAAAAAATAACGGCTTAGGGAGCGCGCGCCGCTGGATTCAGTCTGGCCGTGGTGAGGGAAAAGCGTGCAGCGGGCGGTAGATACCCATCCTTCTCCCGTCAGTCAGCGAGACGGACCAATGGACGTCGTTCGCGGTACGTACGTCATTATTGTGGCCCGTCGGGCCAGCGCAGGAAACGGGAAAGCTGGCTTCCCGAAGGAGAGCATGAGAGAGCTTTGAATTGTATTTTCGATGCTTTGCGGCGCGCGTGTCACTGTAGCATTTTGCACAGACTATCTCCGGTACCTGATCGAAACACTGGGCTCCTTTGCTTAAAAGGGCCTTTGCCTGGACAGTGGCCCTTTAACACATCGCGACAAATTTCTTGATTTTGCTGCTAAAGTCCAATAGTCTACTATTATTGGTGGTGACCTCAACATTATTACACTTGCACCTTCTAGTATAAATAGCCATTTGAATCACACAATTGCTTCCAATGGTTTTTACAAATCTTATCACTACACCCACAAGGATAACAACGACGTCAATCAGTACAATTGACCTTTTTGTAGTAGACATTGTCTCCCCCGTCATTTCTGCTAGTACTATTGCTTGTGACCTCCACTGTGCCATTTTCGTATCCGTGCCACATGGCTGCTCACCAAGTTACGCACAACCAAATAGTTTTGCTTATCAGTGTATAGCTGATGTGACACTTGCCTGATTTCGCGAATCTGTACGCGTTAGCAGGGTAGATGTGTAGGCCAGTTGGTGAGACATAAGGAAAATAAAACCGCAGCAGACACAGGACGGAGGTTAGAGACAGACACAGGACGGAGGCTAGAGACAACAACCGCCCTGTGTTGTCTCTAGCCTCCGTCCTGTGTCTGCTGCGGTTTTATTTTCCTGTACGCGTTGTAGATTGGAACTGTGTTTTTGCCTGTTCTTCCGTTGATGAATCTTAGAAGCTCTTTTTAAGTACTTTGAAAGACATTTACAATAAGTGTTTTCCCTGGAAAACAAAGAAATCAAACACGAAACTCCGTAAACCTTGGGTGACTCCAACACACGTCAAAATGATGAATCATAAGTCTAGGCTCTTCAAGCGCTTTATGTCCACTCGAAACCCTGATCACCCCACAGCTTTCAAAAAACACCGCAACAAGTTAACCAACGAAATGCGAAGGTCTAAATATGCCTATCAATCGCGTATCCTCACTAGCATGCAGGGAAGGTCCGAAAGCATTCTAGAAACTTTTAAGTGAATCGTTTCTAAACAAGAATAAGAATACGCACTTAGGTCAGCTTGTGATCGATGGCTTGCCCTATTTCCGCTCTTTGCTGGCAGAAAAATTAATGACTTCTTCACAAGCTTTAGACCGAGTGGTTCCGCGGTCGAAGCACTTCGGTATCTCCAAAATACAGGTTTAGAGACTTGCTTTTCATTTAACGACCAGCGAGGAAGTTTTTAGCGTTATAATGAACCTAAAAGCTACAAATTGCTCCGATTTCGTGGCTTCCAAATTAAACCAGTTAAATTTGTTTCGGATCTCTTAGCACCATGCTTAAGCTACATCTTTAACTTGTCGCTCACATCAAGAATATTTTCTTCATGAATGAAATATGCAAACGTAACTGTTATTTTCAATGGAGGCAATAGAAACAAGATGACCAACTATAGGCCAATTTCTATTCTCCCTGTTTTTTCAAAGGCTCTTGAAAAAGTAATGCTCAAGAGAATCGATGGGTTCTTTTCTAAACATGCCTTAATAAATGCCAGTCAGTTTGGATTTCGAAAGGGCAAGTCCACGGAATCTGCTTTACTCTTGCAAAAGGAAATTATTTTAAATAATATCGAAGCTAAAAGTTTGACCCTTGGTATTTTCATCGACTTTACCAAAGCTTTCGATCTTCTTAATCATGAAATACTACTCTGTAAACTTATAAAAAAGAAGAACCGAACAAGGGTAAATAGGGTACGCCTCAGGTCGCAGATGAGCCAACGTTTCGACAGGTGGACTTGTCTTCGTCTGGGCATAGCGATCATCACTGGCAGGGGTTTAAATACGCTTTTGCTTCCGAAGAAGAAAAGCTGGGGAGGGGAAAGTGGGTGCGAAAGAGTGGGGAGGAGAGGATGGGTGAGAAGAAAGTGGGTCATGAAGTGGGAAAATAAAAAAAAACATCTTGAGTATGTACTTATCAGCCATGGAACCAGGGATTCTGTAGCCTGCAAAAGAAGTAAAAGCGGCAGTAGCAGGAAAAAAAAAAGACTACTATGCCGGTTAGGTGATTAGTCATCACTAAAGACGGTTTGGTGAAGATACACCTTACAAAGTGAGGCTATGGAAAGGGCCCTGATAAGGCATATATCTAGGGGGACAATTCTTAAAAGGAGGGGGTAGGACGGGGAGTACATAGTCACAGGATAATAACCGCATAGTGAAAAATAATAATAACCTTAAGTGTGTATCCCAACCTGGAACCGGAGATCCCGTGGCCTACAAAAGAAGTAAAAGCGACAATACCCGGAAAAAAAAAACTCATAGTACCAGGTAGATGATTAGTCACCACTTAGGCGGGTTTGGTGCAGATACACCTTACAAAGGGAGGGGTTGCGAAGGGCCCTGATGAGGCATATATCTAAGGAGGACAATTCTTAAAACTTTCTGCAAAGGGGGGGGGGGGGGGGTATACAGTCATAGGATAATAAGCGCACAGGGAACCAAGACTGACATGAGAAAAAACAAAAAAAGGACAGAAAAATAATAATGGTAATAATAATAAAAAAATGAAAAAAATATGTGAGGACAAATTCAAGCAGCAGGTTATAAGGAGGAAATGTGTTTAGAGGAACGCGTAGGGTTATGCTATTGCGGAAGGGAATAGGGTGTACGTGCGTTGTGAATAAACTGTACAATTAAGGCTATGTGAGATTGTTTTTCCGAATAGTTATGATGGAGAGGGAATATACCTAAGGGATTCTAACGTTCCCTTAGATATATTTATTCATGCTGGTTCTAATGTTCTAAATTTATGAATTAGATACGCCTCTCTATATTTTCTGTCCCTTGCAGATTTAAAGCCTGACTGGAGATTATATAATTCATTTCTTCGAACCTATGCTCTTTCTGATTGAAATGTTGGGAAACTGCTTTCGCGAGGTTTTTGCCTACGTCTGCCCGATGTCCATTAAGCCGCATGTTCATTGGTTGTCCTGTCTCTCCGATATACTGTTTATGACAAAAGGAGCATTCTAGAAGGTAGATAACGTTTGAAGATGTGCAGTTAAAGCCTGATTTTATGTGAAAAGTGAAATCACTTGCATTACTTTTAACCGTGGTATCTTTTTGTATATGACCGCAAGTCTTACATCTAGGTCGAGAGCAAGGGTATGGTTGTGTTGGATGCTTGCTGTTGAGTTTACAATGCACTAGAATATATCTGAGGTTTACGTTACGTTTGTGTGTTAGCCTAGGTGCTTCCGGAAATATTTTCTTCAGGCGTTCATCACATGGTAACATGGAATGGTTTTTCCGCAGAATTAGTTTTGGGAGGGCATTACAGTATTTTGTTACAAAAGTAGGTTGGCGTTCAGTGTTGGCCTTTGGTCGTTTCTGAGCACATCGTTTTCCTTTTATCTTCTCCGGTGTCTTCCTGTTCGCGCTATTTAAATTAACAATGAATGTTTACCAACTCACCCTACAAAGTATCTTGGTAAGTTGTATTAAGGGTGTATGACGCGTACTGCGTATGCTTACTCCTCTTGAGCGAAGATATCGCGCTGAATCCCGGACCTGACCCTGAGGGTTCTAGCACACAAGAACTGCTTGAAAAATTGCTTTTGGGACAGCATAAATTAATTGAGGATGTTGCAGCACTTCGTACACAACAAACTAGCATGCAAACATGTCTTGCCAATTGGGAGACCAGGTTTTCAGAAACATGCGGAACGCGTGGAAGAACTTGAAGGCACGGTTAAAGCCTTAGAAGCGAAAATACGGATTTAGAGGATTAAAGTAGATGTTCGAATTTACATGTTTTTGGTGTATCAGAGGAAGCAGAAAAGACAGAAGCTGTGCTGCGTTGTAAAGTACTGATATATTTTCTACCATGTTACAAATTACGTCCGAGTCTGTAGCCCGAATACATTCGATCGGCAAGAGCAATAAAACTCGGCCAGTAATCTTATATTTTCAAGATTACGAAGAAAAGAAAAGTATCATGCAAAATGATTTCAAGTTTAAGGTTCTAATACTTCTGTTAAAAACATTTACTCACGAAACACGCTCAGCAAGCTTAAACGTTTTGTGGAACAGTGCTTCAGAGGAAAGGGAACACAAAAGAAAAGTTAACTAATCAACGAGAAACTTCGAGTCGACAGCGACCTTTACATTTGGGATGACACAAAAAGTTGCAGGAAAAAAATCTGTAAGTATACCATTTGATAAGAAAGAAATGCGTGCAATAAATATAAATGCACGCTGCATTGTTAACAAGAGTGATCAGTTGGAGGTTATTATCTTAGGTTACTGCCCGCACATCGTTATTTTGTCCGAAACGTGGCTACACAGCGGCATAGATGATGAAGACGTTTTTCCACCATCTTAGTGTTTTCCGCCGTGACACACCAATGAGGGGAGGTACAGCAGGGGAGGTACAGGCACAGCTAGGCTGGTAAAGCAAAACGTGTCAGCAACTCACTTGTGTCAGGCTGATAGCGCAGAGACTAGTAGCCTAAACATTTCTTACTACGGACAATCATTTTTGCTAGTTGCCGTTTATCGAGTGCCTGGCTCACCACCACAGTTCATGTGTGATTTCTGTGAGCATGTCAGGTCACTCGTACACAAAAATATTTTTTAGAGGGAGACTTTAATCTTCCAGGAGTTAACTGGGAACATTGTTCTTCTAGTGGTGAATTTAGCACTCATGTTAATTATATGCGTGACATATTTTTATGCCACAATTTGCAGCAAGTTGTCAACTTACCAACGCGAGTGCATGGTTCTTCATCATCAATGCTTGATCTTGTCTTCGTGAGCAAAACAATCGGAGATTTTTCAGTATCAATTGAACATGGAATGTCAGATCACAAAATGGTGTACTATTCGTGTCATTTAAAAACATGCCCCGCTAAGAGGGCAAAAGCTGTAGCAGTGAAGGACTTCACACGTGCCAGAGCCGAAAGCGTGTTGGATTATCTCGATTTACACCTAAGTAACTTTCACGGAAGCAATGTAGTAGAACTTTGGGACAAATTCAAAAATATTTGCACTTATTGCATCGAAAATTTTGTTCCAACGAAAACAATGAAAATAGGAAATGAATACCTTTGGATAACGCGTGAAGTCATTCACTTGAAAAAGAAATAAAGTGCTTAAAACGACGTAATGAGTGCTGAACTTACAAGAGCTCGTCAATTGGGCATGCCAAACGGTATTATTTTAATAACATCTTGCCGCCCTTTATTCGCACGGCTCCAGAAAACTTTTAGAAATTTCATAGTAAAAAGAACAAGGCAGTGGATCAAATAATAAAAGCTGGCATTCTCGTCGTTGAAAAGCGAAGTATTGCAGAACACTTTATCGCATTCTTCCACGGTAAGTTTATTAACTTAGAAGAACTTGCTCTTCCCATTTCACCTTTATCAAATGTACCTCTTGGAATTTTATCCGGCCAAGGTGTGCTTTCCATGCTCCTTAATCTAAAAACAAAATCTACCCCGGACCGGATAACATACCGAATGTTTTTCTGCGCCGATACGCAGAAATGCTGTCACACTTCCTGATAGTAAAGTTTTGTGCGTCACTGTCCATTGCAGCCCTTCCTCCTCACTGGTGAACGGCACCTGTAGTGCCAGTGCCTAAGAAGGGAGACCACTCAATGATTACTAACTATTGCCCAATTTCGCTAACATCATCATGTTGTAAGATGGCTGAACACGTAATAGAAAACTTCATCACAGATTTTCTGGGGGATAACAATATACTTTCACCTGCGCAGCATGGTTTTTGTAAAGATTTTTCTACGGTGACACAATGAACAACTGTAATCCATTCCCTTGCTACAACTGTAGACAAATCCGGCCATGTGGAAGCTATTTTTTTTTAGACTTCAGGAACGCCTTTGATCTTGTTTCACACTCTAAGCTTATAGAAAATCCTAAAATGATTAACCGTCCTCCTTTCATTATTAACTGGGTTGCTGCGTAAGTCACGGATCGTAGACAGTTTGTTAATATTTATACTTACTACTCCCATGAATTTTCAGTTACTTCCGGCGTCCCTTAGTGCAGTGTGCTAGGACCGTTGTTGTTTTAATATATATTAATGACATTGTGAGCGTAATTACCGAACCTGTTCAAATACGACTGTTTGCAGACGATTGTGTGCTCTTCAGGAAAGTGCCAAGCGAGGATCACCAGATAATTCTTAATAATTTTCAAAATATTCTTTCCTGGTGTCACTGTTGGGATATGCATTTGAGCGCTAACAAAAGAGTGTATATGAAAATAACCAAGAAACTTGATAATCTTTCCTTTCCCTACGCCCTCGGGACAGAACCATTAACCGAATTGAGGGAGTAGAAATATCTTGGCGTCACACTAACAAATAGCCTAAACTGGAACACTCACATAAGTAACGTATGTGGCAGAGCCTTTCAGAAACTTTGCCTTCACCGTCATAAATTGAAGAATGCCCCCGCCGAAACTAAACATTTAGCATATATATAATTAATAAGGCCGGAACTTGAATACGCATGCGTAGTTTGGGACCCTTATACCAAAACTAACATTGACGCTTACGAAAGAACCCAGCGTAATGCAGTCAGGTTTATTTTTTTTAAGTACCGTACAACTGATTCCCCGACAGCACTAATGAAACAACATGAAATACAGACACTGGAACTAAGAAGAACGCTTAAACGCTTAAAGTCCATGTTCCTTCTCGAAAATAACCTGTTTGCTCTAACTCATGACCCCTACATAGCACCACTTACCTCACGCTGAACACGACATCGACACGACGACTCTCTAACGCCATACAGCACCAGAACTAATGTTTTTAAATATTCCCTTTTTCCTGGCACAATAACAAATTGGAACAAGTTACCTCTGCCTCTTCTAACCAACAGTGATTAAATTGAAACCTTGAATTGCTGATCTCAAATGTTTTTCTCGTCTGCTTTTTGGTTGCCTAAACTGATCAAACTGATCGTGTCTTTTTTTCCTTGCTGCATTTTTGACATTTTTTTGGATATTTCATTAATTGGCTTACATCTGTTTGTTTATGTTCATGACCCTCCCTAATGAAGAGCTCGGTTTGCATTTCGTTTAGTCCTTGTTTTGCTCATTCTATTGCCCAAAGAACAAGTGTTTTGAAATCATTATTTGCTATCTTCATTTCGTACACTGATGTTTTTTGTACGCCCCTCCTGCTTGGGCCGTAAAGCCCTGCAGTATTGAATAAAAATAAATAAATAAATAAATAA
>JAJIZL010125595.1:508486-542828 GCA_023969395.1 Amblyomma maculatum | reverse complement strand
CTCTGGCCATAGCGCGTCGTTCGGCTTTTTGGCGACGTCTTTGTTGACTACCACTGTAGTCAACAAAGTGAGGAGGAAAACATAGAACATTCCAAGACTCACCGCTACACCGAACACGTGTTAAGGCTGAGTGAAAGCGCGAGTGCGTACACAGTGTTTACGTCGGACTTTGTGAATAACTCATCCGGCGATGTTTGATCAAGGAAGACAGTTGGGCTAGTTGGCGTCGCAGTTGCAATGTCGCAGTCATTGGCGATGTTTGTGATGTGTGTGATAGACTATGGCACTTGAGAGACTCCGGTAAGTGACAGTGTGCGCGAGACGCTGAGTTTGGCATCTGTCAAGTTGAGTGGAACCGTGGCTAGGGTGTGCGCGACGTGTAAGGGTTCCCTAGTGAAACAGAATATTCCTCTCTGTAGTGTTACCAATGGGTATCGCTATCCACCCGTGCCTGCTGGTTTACCAGTGTTAAACAATGTGGTGGAAAGTTTGATTTCACCTCGCTTTTCGCTACGGATATCCAGGCTTAGCCTTAGCTAAGCCACAGGCAATTGTTTTTAGTCCACTTTCGAAAGCCACCTAAACCGCCTTTCTACAGTTCTCGGAATTTTCCACCGAGCTGGCCTCCAGGCAACGCCGAGAAATGCCGCTTTGGTAACTGCGGAATTAAGATCTTTGGTCATTGTTTAATGCTGACGGCGTCCAGCCCGATCCAGACAAAGTTCATGCAGTCTGTTCATTCCCAGCTCCTAGTTCAGCTCTAGACACCCGAAGTTTCATCGGTTCGTGCTCCTATTTCCGTTGGTTTGTGCCAAACTTTGCAGTCATCGCCCGTTCTCTTACCAACCGGTTGAAAAATGACGTGCCTTCCTGCTGGAACCAGGACCAGGCGGACACTTTCTGAGCGCTTTTTGCCGCACTGACCACACCCACAGTCTTAACTCATTTCTGCCCGTCTGCTTCGACAGAGCTTCGCAACGACGCGTGTGGCCAAGGCATTGGAGCAATCCTTGCTCAGCGACAGGGTGGTCACTAACGAGTTATCGCTTGTGCAAGTCGTCTCCTATCGGATCAAACACGAAATTATTGAATTATCTAGCTTGAATGTCTTACTTTCGTGCGACGCCAAATTTCGTCCTTACTTATTTAGCCGTCATTTTAACCGTCGTTACCGACCATCATGCACTTTGATGGCTTTCTTCTCTTAAAAACCCTACTAGCCGTGTTGGACGATGGGCTTTACAACTCCAGTAGTGCACCTTCTCGACAACTTAAAAATCCGGTCGACATAATCCTAATTCATTGTTTATCCCGCTACCCAGTTGGTTCCTCTTCTTATTCCGAGTGCAGAGTTGACAACGGCATCCTCTCAATTTCTAAATTCTCTAATATCGCCCAAGAACAGCGCTCGGATGTCTCCCTTGGCAGAATCATTGATCAGCTCACCAGCTTCTGTCGCCCAGTTTGTGATTCAAGGAGATATCCTGCACCGCCGCAATTTGCGCCCGGATGGCTCCGAGTTCTTGTAACTTGTGCGTCACCGCCCTCTCTCCGCCGTTCTAGAACAGCTACGATGCACGCACAACTGACCGCCCCGGTGTTACCCGTACATATGACAACGTACGTCAAGGTTGCTTCTGGCCTGGACTCTACCGATCCTTATATTGCAGGTTGCGAACTGTGTCAGCGCTGGAAGAAGCCCCCCGGAATTATTTAATCGACTTCCATCCCGTCCATACTATTTTCATAGGTTGGTGTTGACCTGCTCGGACCGTTTCCACTTTCTGTTTAAGAAGACAAATGGATTGCTGCTGCGACAGAATATACAATGCGCTACGCCACCACCTGCCAATACCACCACCCGAGTAATACCAACACGCTGTGCGCCAGACGCAGCTGAATGACATCATACTGCACTATGGCGCTCCACGACAATTGATAAGCGACCACGCTCCATGCTTCCTGGCAAGAGGGGCAAACGACATCCTTCATTCATGCTCTGTCTGTTTTAAATTCAGTACAGCTTACCAACTCCAGCTTAACGGTCTTCCGGAACGCTTCGACTGCACTCTAACGGAGATGCTCTCTATTACGTCTCAGATGATCATCGAGATTGGGATGTGACACTGCCTATTGTGACCTTCGCATATAATTCCTCCTGTCACGACATCGCTGGATACTCTCCTTTTTATGTTCCGTTTGACGAGATCCAGTGATTCGCACGTTCTTCTCTGCTCCCGATGCCGTCAGCAGTTACACCCAAGACACTATTGTCCGAGCTGATGCCGCCAGTCAAATTGCTCGCAGCCGACTTTCTGCTTGTCAAGAAGTTCGGAAAGCCGCTACGACCGCCACCATTTTGACGTCCAGCAATACGCGTCTGGCTCCCTTGTTTGGCTGTGCCTCCCGTCCCATCGTATCGGCCGAAGTGAAAAGCTCTTGCCACGGTACAAAGGACATTACCGTGTTGTTCACCAAGTGACAGGTGTTACTTAAGAGAGCGAACCCTCGGTAACTAACTCCTTGCCACCTGCACCACTGTTCGAGATCGTCCATACGACCCGTCTCAAGCATTAACAGACGCCTTCACGTTCCCGCCGTAGTAAGCACCGGAACTATACTTACGGTAGCGGGGGAGGAGGGGGGCGCTCATATGACGAATAATTCAGGGATTTCACAGAGAGAACGATGCTGAAGTGTGTGCGGTTAACTGGTTAGTACTATATTTCCCGCTCTGCTAACAGTGGTGTGCTGTGTAACTGGCCATATTAAGGTACCCCATAACAACAGGACATAGTTGTATACCTTGATTGGACGTAACAAACAATCGAAACTGCAAAACGAAACAGGACGGCCGTCAACACCTCTGTTCATTTACACACAGTACGGTTGAGTTAGTGATTCAGTTGCAAGTAGTCGTTTGCTTCTGTGCTGTTTATGTTTTGGTTTGGAGTCTTCCAGGGGTCATAGGTTTCAATGAGGTGGCTCTTGAGATCCTTCGTTACGCTCGACAACGAGAAAAATTGAGAGGGATGATGAAGCATTGTATTAAGAGAAGACAGGACTGTTCTTTTTTAGTCGTGGTTTGAACGGTGCCAATACCCTGATAAGGCTAGGGCTTTCGGGCAAAGAGCCTTGGATACTATGGCGTAAAGCTTCCGGTCTCAAGGCTGCTCCAAAACATGCCCTCTCCGCACGAGTAACAACTGTCCACGCCGCGATGGTGATGCGACATCGCGACATGCCTAAACTATGTCAATTGCGACTGGCCAGCCTTTTTCAATGCTGTGGGCTTGTAGCTTAGTTTTTCTTGCAGCGAACGCAGTGCTGCCCTGGGCGACTAATCTTACTATTTGTAAGCTGCTTTATCTATGACAACTCCTCCTCGCTGTAAGTGGTAGATTCCAGCAATTTTTTTCTCGTTCCTTGCCATCTGTCAGCAAGGTAAATGATGATTTCGGTTTGAACACATGCCCGAAGGAAGGCTAAGAGAAAACTTACCCAGCAGAAGCGAGGAAACATTTAGGCCCATTAAAGTTCACTGCGTGCATGTTACTGTACCAACCTTTGATTGTTATCGGCCGTGGTCAATACTATTAGGCAGCGCTGAAGAGAGAAAAGAGGAGGTGTGAGGGAGAAGCAGAAACTCACCATCTGTTGGTTAGCGCACCAGTCTAAGGTTATGAAGTACTCTGTAAATAAACCTTAACAGTGAGGTGGCAGGTGTTGCAACGATCACCACATATTCTTCTCTACCTCGTTCGAGCTGACGACTCACTGGGCTTCCCCCTTTGACCGTACCAATGATCCAAGATGGCGACGCACGGCAGGCAGGCCCAGCAGCAACCGTTTGGCAGCATTGCCGTGAGCCGCGGACCTTTTTTCTGGCAAGGCAAGTGAAGATATGGATGAGTGGCTCACCAATTACCATCGGGTGAGCAAGTATAAGCGTTTGGATGCCACAGTCAAGCTGGTTAATGTTGCTTTCTTCTTGGACTCCACAGCACTGACATGGTTTGAGAATCATGAAGCATCTTTAGCTGGGACCGCTTGGAAGAGGAGATTCGCAGTTGTTTTGGAGATACCACGGCGAAACGAAAGTGCGCTGAGCAGACTTTACTCTAGCGCGCGCAAGTTCCCGGGGAAACGCGCACAACGTAGATTGAAGAGGTCCTAAAGCTTTTCAAAGCGGTAGACCCCGTATGTCTGAGGAAGACAGTGTTGGTCGCCTCCTAAAGGGCATCGCTGTGGACATAAATAATTTTTATTACAAAAGATAACCTGTATTCTCCCACGGTCGTCATCAAGCACTGTTGCACGTTCGAAGCTTTAAAGCTGCATCGCATAATTCCAAAATTCGGGCGTTTACCTAATGTGACCGCTGTCGCAAGCGTGGACTCTCACGAGCATTCTCAAGAGCCTCCGAATTTAGCCGACATGATTCGCCACATCATCCGTGATGAACTCTCTCGCCATCAGAGTGTTGTGAGCCGGAAATAAATCTCCTATGACAGCTGTTCCCTGCAGGTAGCTCCAGTCCAGCGCTCCACTTCTTGGGGTACTATCGCTCACACTCATCCTGTCCGTGGACCCTGGAACGACTGATACTGCCCTTGATGGACTGATACTGCCCTTGAGAAGCATGATGGACTGCGCTGAAGACTTAACCTTTATGAAAGCGGTGAAAGTGGTTCTACTTCGCCAGCCCTGCCACTGATGTGCGGTCGTCCAGCCGACAGTTGCAGCTGGCCAAATGCGTCGTTGTGACGGGCAACATCCCGGCCGTTGCCTACTTTGTGGTCAAACATCACAGTCGAGTCCTAGCACTCGTCCTAGTTTTCTCCACGGTGGCCATACTACTTTACTATATTTAACCTTCAAAATGACATTAATTCTCTTGAGCATTGGCGCCATATTAACCGTCTCACTGTGAATGTTACTAAGACCTGCTTTCAGATTTTCCATCCCCTTCAGAAGCCATTGCCCGTCTCACCACTGCTATACTTCAATTCCACTGCCATCGCGCCGCAAGACCGAATTTTGTTTCTAGGTGTTGTTATCGACCCTCACCTAAAATTTCATTATCATATAGCAGAAACTTGCAAGAAAATTTCATTTGGGTTACGTGCACTAATCAACACAAAATCACTGCCGCCACTGTACTGGACAAACGTGCCGTAACCTTCTTGTTTAGCTGACTTAAAACATATTTCAAACCTACGAATGCAGTCACTCGTCGTTCAGACAGCGGCCGGTCTTGGCGGTCGGGAAGAGGCGGGCACTTCTGCGGTACTCTTAAAATATTTCAGTGACTCTTGTGATAGAAAAATGCTCGGAATATAACCAGCCCATTTTAAAGGACTGTATGTTATTGGCCACAGAGTGGTGTACGTTGATTGGTCAACGGACAAAACTGGAATTTTGGGTAACGCTAAGAAAGCGAGCATTGGAGAGTTGGGCTTGGAAGGGAGTTGGGCTCGGACGAGAGTGGAGAGCAGACGGGTTGTTCGAGAGGGAGGCTAGGCTGACGGAGGTCTCAAGGGACTCCGGCCTAAAGTGTAGCAGGAGGCCAAGGCCTGATTCTGCTAGCCTCTGACCTCAGATCGTTCACCAGTCGCAGTTAGCCCTCTGTTTGATGTCGCACCCGACGACAGTATTGTAAATACTAAGTTGTAAAAAGGTGTAAATAAACGTGTACAGTCCGAGAAGAGAAGTCGTCATCTCCGCACCGCAATGTGTCACTGAGCCACGGACGCAGCGGTGGTCACCAACACCACTCCGTACGAGCGAAGGCAGCAGAAGAAACAGCAAGAACACCTGCTGTGTAGGGAAGCCCATCGATTCCCCAAGCCTTCGCAGTTTTGAAAATAACTGCAAGGAGACACAATCTGAAGTAAAATGTGATGTTGGGCTAGTCGGTTCATGTCGTAAGGAAATAGTTGCGTCAGCTCACCTTCTTTATCACTTTTAAACAAGGAGATACAGTTCTTAGATGGCCATATCATTCCTTCTCATCAGCCCTAAACCACTCGTGTACGCGGTGTTCCTGACCTACGCAGTTTTTGCGTCTTGATCCTTGTATTATCTTGTTTAGCGCCTTTATAAGTGCCTTGATTCTTAAAAATAAATTCAGTTGGAAGTTCTGCGCTTCGTGTGTCCCTCTCTGTTCTTATTGTCCCGTCTTTTTTGCGCAGTTTTGTATTTCCTTAAGACACAATCTCCCCAGTACTATTCACAGCTTGCTTAGAGGAAGTATTCAGAGACTTGGAATGGGAGCAGTTAGGGATAAGGGTAGATGGAGAATACCTCAGTAATCTGCGATTTGCTGATGACATTGCCTTGCTAAGCAACGCGGGAGATGAACTACAAATAATGATTGATGACCTAGACAGGAAAAGTAGAAAGGTACGCTTGAAAATCAATATGCAGAAGACTAAGGTAATGTTCAACAGCCTCGGGAAGGAACAGCAGTTTACATTAGGTAGCGAAGTACTGGACGTAGTAGGCGAATCTGTCTACTTAGGACAGGTAGAGATCCGGACCATGAAAAGGAAATAACAAGAAGAATAAGATTGGGATGGAGCGCATTTGGCAAGCACTCGTAGAGTATGTCTAGCAGCTTACCGGTATCGCTAAAGAGGAAAGTATATAACAATTGCATCTTACCTGTACTCACCTATGGCGCTGAAACGTGGAGGCTAACCAAGAGAGTTCTACTTAAGTTGAGGACAACCCAGAGGGCTATGGAACGAAAAATGGTAGGGGTAACATTAAGAGATAGGAAGCGTGCAGAGTGGGTCAGAGAAATAACTCAAGTTACCGACATTCTAGTGGACATTAAGAAGAAATGGACATGGGCAGGACATGTAGTGCGAAGAGAGGATAACCGATGGTCGCTTAGGGTAACCAACTGGATTCCAAGGGAAGGAAAGCGTATAGGGGGCGGCAGAAAGTTAGGTGGGCGGATGAGATTAAGAAGTTCGCAGGGGTCAAGTGGATGCAGCTGGCACAGAACCGGGTTAAGTGGAGAAATATGGGAGTGGCCTTCGCCCTGCAGTGGGTATAGTCAGGCTGATGATGATGATGATGATGTATTTCTGGCTACAATGATATCCGGGCATGCGCATAACTGCTCATCCGTGTGGCGTCACGGGCTGCTGCGATGGTGAAGTGGGCGAGCGGCCAATGCTACGGCGAAGCGCACGTCGCACCTCCGGTTGTCATGGTAACGGCGGATGCGCACAACTGGCTTCTCCCGGCCACCAAGAAATTAGTGACTAGAATCTACTGGCTAGTATGCCGTCTGCGGCAGTTTCCCTAGAAAGATTTGGCGCCGTTTGCAATGACTGCAGCCAGTTGCCAATTGGGGATGCTGCGCACAGTAGGTGTGCCGAGGCATCATCGCCATCATTATAAATCAACGCATATTTGCAATAAAAGGTTTGATATTTTTTCCGGGCCTTAAACTTAGAACTCATGATTTCTTGATATAAAGAGGAACGACCATATCAGCCCCCGGTCTCAGCAGATGGTCTCGTTTACAGACAATTTCTCTTAGCGAACGGTATTGCTTGTGCAGCTAGTATTGCCGTGCTCATGAGTGCGTAACTTCGCTGGTGCATGTAATTTCTCTGGTGCGTGCCTTATGTAATATGCGTTCATTTTTGAGACCGGTAATTCATCAAAATGCCGCATGGCAAGTATGTCCACGTAAAGTAGCCTTGCGAAGAATCGGCACGTTTAATAATAATGCACCGGAGCGGATCTCTGTCATGCAGTGGAAATGTGTCTGTTCACGGCCCAGGTTGACAGTACACGACTTGTATATTTGATAAAAGTATTAAGCGGGCAGATATGAGACGAATAAATGCCGGAGGGGTCTCTTGCGTTTCGATTGTGAGCATCTTGGTCGACTTCTTGGCAGAGACGCACACTCAAGCCTTTGTAAAACCTTAAGCAAAGCTGATATCTGTGCGAGGGGTATGCATTCATACTAGGGAACAGCCCAGCAAAGGCTGGACAAGGACGAGACAAGTGCTATCACCTGGGTTTATTAAAGGACACTAATGAAAATATATAGAGAAACCGAGCAATGTAATATAAAAATGGATTGGAATAAGTAGCCATAAAATCAAATCAATATCGCATGGGAGGTAATATATGCTATTTCCTTGTCATTTAGGATCAGAGCGATATTGCTTATGCATTGGTCAACTTATTGTGGTTGTAATGCGATTTCATTATTACGCGTGCCACGTTGTCTTTATGGCGTAAAAAAACTTTCGTGTTCTTGTACTCACGTGCGCATTTTCATTTCTTGCAACGAAACTTTGTGGTCGGAAGCCCGGCATTTTTTGTAATTTCCTTTCATGCCCCCATTCATGCTTACATTTGCGTTTGGCACAAATAGCAGCAACATGGCAAAGAGGACATTTTTTTTTCTTGCATGATTATGCTCCATTAGTCGCCTGTGCAGGCATCTCCCTGCCTGTCTGACGCTACTGGCATCGTATGTGAAGGGCATTTGGTGTACCATGTTTGTGCGGAGGAGGAAACATGGCGCACCTGGCAACCATTCTTCTTTGCTCCCTGTGTCTGCGCAACCTGTCTGCACATGAAGCGGATTTCGCTGGGAGCATAAAATACAACGTCGACGTCATACTTGCCGGCAACATTCTTGATGCCGTGTGACATGCCGTGTGTATAAGTAACCACAGCTGGTCTTTTTATCCTCTTGCCCCTATTGGTTTGGCCATTCTTCACAAATTTGATCAACTTTTTCGAAACCCTTGAAAAACATTTCATCCGGATAACCATTTGCACGTAACCTGCAGATTAGCAGTGTAACGCAATCAGCAATCTTCTCAGGACCCTTTTTGAGAGTGGATTTCAAACACGATAATTTTATGCCTTGTTTGATAAGCTTCGAATGATGCGGGGAAAATTCAACAACGGTTTCGCAGACCTCAGAAAATAGCACCAGCAAACCAGCATTCATGAAACAAAGCCAAATCTAAAAAGTGAAGCCCATTGCCGCTTGAACTTCGGTTGTAAACTTGATGATATTCTAATTCATTGAAAATCTTCAAGGCATCAACGAGCTTTCTTGGAAAACCCCCTTCACATCCAGTAAAGCCAATGTGCAACTGCCTTCATGTCCGTACAAAAAAATACAACTGACCATGCCTTCTGACGCGTTAGTACTATTCAAAACTTATATTGCTAATATAAATATATCCGCGAGGATCGGAGCAACCTTGCATCCCATGCAAGCATCCGCCGCTTACACAAACGGCTGTCCTTGTCATTCAACCACGGTTAGCGACAAGCAAAACAAGGGAATTTTTTAACGTTTCCACAGGCACTCCGCATTTGTTCATAAAGGCACTTTCATCGATCCTTGGCAATGCATCTTTTCACAACAATCATCAAATCACGGTGTGGCAAGGAAAAATACTGGTCTACCACATCAATACTAACCATCTTGCAAGACCATGGATTTTTGATCTTTAGATAGTTAACCAGTACTTCAGAGGTCCGCACTAAGGATGGGTCGTGCGCATTCAACGATGACAGGTGATTTTTTAGGTATCCCGACACAGAATGCTGTCGTTATCTACGTTCAGAAATGATAGCACAAAAGGTGGTATCTGCCGTGTGCATTTTGGAGATAAAAATACTTCCAGGTGCAGCCCGTTTTACTTATTAATAGAATCAACCAAATTCTTCAGGTTGGTAGTGAGTAAAAGGTCAACAGCCTGTTCCTTTACCTTGGCATCTTTAAGTCCTTTTTCGATGCTTCCGACGCATTCTCCTCGAAAGGACCCTTCTGAAGGACGACAAAGCAGCCGTCCTTATTCGCCGTGACCAACTTGAGACCAGTTTTCACCAGGAACTGCAGTCTAATTTGGGTTGCCTCTGTTTCTTTGCGTCTTGTCAGTTCTCGTCAGGACATCGACACATTCTGCGATGCATCGCTGGCGCATTCCCTCGGGAGTCAGGCGAGCAATGCTTCCCGAAAATGCCACCGTCTCTGCCGGTTTTAGACAACACTCGAGGGCGAACACAAGGCGAGGGAGAAACATAAGGCAGTGCAGATGGATAAACACAGAAACATAAGGCAGTGCAGTCTCGTCACATGCGGTCATGACGTCACAACGTGTCATGGCGTCACCATGTTATGACGTCATAGTCACAGTAATCTTTGCTATTATAATCATCAATGCCACTATAACTATAGCTATCATTGTGGTCACTATCTACCACAAACTTGTGGCAGCTGTCTCTATCGCAACCGAACTGACATGGCTAGGCAAGGAGAACTAAGATACGTTTCTCGCGTGCCCGACGGGGCTATCAGGATGATTGACAGCTATAGTGGGACAGGACGCCAGACACCGTATGAGGCCTTAAAGGCTTTCACCTTAAAGCAGCAACCGCATTTCGGCTGTTACATTATAAAAAGCGCTTGAGAGCAGCCAACTAGTCTAACTCAGAACACAATGATGGCGGCTCTTTTTGAGCTTTTCATGTCACACTTGTCGCGTGTGACAGAGAAAAGGTGACAGAGAAAAAGGTGTCGTAGGGGAGGCCTGCGGAACAATCTTGACCACCTGGGGTCTTTAATGTGCACTCACATCGCACAGCGCACGAATCCTTCTCCGCTCCGGCTACACCCAAACGCAACCGCCGGCGGTCGGGATCGAGCATCGGAACTCCGGCGCTGTAGTCGGACATCTTGACCACTGCACCACCGTGGTGGGGCAGGATACTTGAAACGCACAGTATACTTTAGGGCTGACAGCGCGGAATGGTGTACACCGACATCTAATCAGGTGAAGGTCTGGTCTTTGTTGTGGCTGTAGGAAGAAGAAAAAGAAAATGCACGGCCCTGCTACCGGCTCTGTAGCTGAGCCAGGGAGGTGGTGAAGAGCGGCAGTTCCTGGCCTTACGGGGCTTGGACGGTAGGTCAACGCCGCTTGCAGCGGGGGCTGGCCAGCCACCAAATTTTATCTGTTGTAAGCCGTGATTACACCCGCCACTGCTTCGGTGGTGGACGACGGCTGTTGTTGCGGCGCGCGTCTTTCTCATCCTATTCTTTTCCTTTCTTGTCTATTTTCTTTTCTGTCCGCACGAGGCAGCGAAGGTGGCTCAGCTATAGAGCCAGTAGCAGGCCTGTTCATTTTCCTTTCCTTTTTCCAACAGCGACAACAACAACTTCCGCTGTCTCTTGCGGACATAAGAGAAAATAGAGAAGAAAGAAAAAGAAGAGGGAGAAAAAAACGCGCGCCTTAACAGCCATCGTCCACCACCGAAGTGGTGCCGGATGCAATGACGGCATGCAACAGATAAAAATTCGGTGGCTGGCTACCCACGCCGCAAGCGGCTGTGACCTACCTGTCCCAGCCCCATCAGGACCAGGAGCAGCCACCCTCCGTCCTCTCCTCTCGATGGTCTGGTTTTCATTTTGTTGCTGTTAAGGTTTGGGGAAAGAAGGCGCAGTATACTTTGAGTAGACATCACGCAGTGGTGGACACCTAAACCTAAAAGGTTAGAGTAGCACCTTTCGTTAGAGGTGAACATCTAATTAGGTAAAGGTCACATTTTGATATTGTTACGAGGTTTATTTACACAGATGTTAGGATGCACTGGAGATTTGTAGCACACCACAGCGGACAGACTCAGCTTCCTCGTCCTCTTCTGCTTATTCCGCCAAACCTCATCTTTATTCAATAAGGACGGCGGGAAGCGCGTGACACTGCCCACTTCGCAAACGATGCCCGCCGGGCGAGTCAAGGTTCGTCACGTTGATAGAAGGGCTTCATGCGGGCCACGTGGACTACTTGAGTCTTCTGAGAACGACGCCCTTGGGTGGTCACGCGAGAGACTACAAAGTTTACTGCGCTGAGGCGTTCCAGTACAACGAAAGGGCCAGTATAGTGGTGCAACAGTTTCTGGGACAAGCCGCGCTTACGCAACGGCGTCCAAAGCCACACCAAGTCACCAGGGGCATAATTAATATCTTGATGACGCTTGTCGTAGCATTGCTTGTAGCGTTCCTGGGAGGCTAGAGTGCGAAGTCTAGCGAGTCGACGAACTTCTTCAGCCAAAGAGAGAGTATGCGCTAGTGAAATTTCAGCAGGGAGTGAGAAAGGCAGAAACGTGTCCAAAGTGCTTCGTGGAGGTCGTGCATAAAGAAGAAAAACGGACTGTAGCCTCTCGTTTCGTGCTTAGCAGTGTTAAATGCGTATGCTATAAACGGAAGGACTTCATCCCAGTTTTTGTGGCGGGAGTTGACATACATTGCGAGAATATTGCTAAGCGTCCGATTGGTGCGTTCGGTAAGACCGTTTGTTTGTAGGTGGTAAGGAGTTGAGTAGCGAATATGGAATGAGCAGAGGCGAAGAAGTTCTACAACTTCTGCCGTAAATTGTCGGCCACGATCGCTTATTAACACACGAGGAGGCCCATGTCGAAGAATGATGGACCGTAGCAGGAACGCCAAGACATCAGAAGGAGTGGCTGACGGTATAGCAGCAGTTTCACAGTACCGCGTAAGGTAGTCTCCGCACAGTATGACCCAGCGATTTCCGTTAGAGGAACGGGGAAACGGTCCTAGGGGGTCAACTCCCGCCTGCTCGAATGGGGTTCGTGGTGGCGTTATAGGCTGAAGATGACCCGGCGGTGAGCAGGTTGGTTGCTTGAAACGCTGGCACTGGAGGCAGCTGGCCACATAACTTAGCGTAGTTTGACGCATCTTCGTCTAATAAAAACGTTCCTTAGTCCTGTGCAATGTCCTCGCGAAACCCAAGTGTCCAGCTGTAGCATCGTCGTGCATTACCCGAAGAACCTGACACCTAAGACTTGTAGGAACTACCAGAAGAAGCCGCGCACCTACTGACGAGTAGTTCTTGCTGTATAGTACACCATCACGAATGCAGAAGGAGGTCTTAGGGTTCCGGGAACTTGCTGCATCAAAAAGCGGTGCCAGCTCGTTGTCGTTCCGCTGCGCAATCTTGAATTCACCAACATCGGGGAAACGTGTAAAGATAGCTATATATTCATCCAAGACCTCATTGTCGCAATCAGTAGTTTCAAGTGGCAACCGTGACAGGCAGTCAGCATCACCGTGCTTAAGACTACTCTTAAAAGACACAGTAAAATTGAATTCTTGAAGGCGCGAAGCCCACCGCACAAGGCGTCCACAGGGGTCACGAAGGGTTACAAGCCAACATAACGAATGATCGTCCGTCACAATTTTAAACGCACATCCATAAAGATATGACCTAAACCGTTGTACACCGAATACAACAGCTAAGCATTCCTGTTCAGTTTTACAGTGTAATTACGCTCAGCCTTGCTCAAAGAACGGCTTGCATATGCAACAACATGTTCATCGCCATTGTGGTGCTGTATGACCACAGCACCAACTCCAACTGCGCTGGCCTCAGTGTGAAGTTTTGTTGGAGCTGATGGACAGAAGTGGCATAGTACAGTTCCTGATGTAAAAATAAATTTTAACTGACTAAAGGCGGAGTCACAATTGGCAGTCCACTTGAAATGCGCATCTTTTTGCAGAAGACAAGTAAGAGGATATGCTAGGTTAGCAAACTTGTGAACAAAACGTCGAAAATAGGAGCAAAGCCCCAAAAATCTCCTGAGCTGTTTTAACGATTTCGGCGGTTTAAAACAAGTGACAGTTTCGATCTTTTTCGGATCAGGCCTGATTCCATCCTTGTCTGTGAGGTGTCCAAGTACCACAGTCTGCCGTTCTCCAAAACGACATTTTTTGGAATTAAGTACTAGACCAGCTTTCTTAATACACTCCAAGACAATCTCTAATCGACTGTTGTGTTCATGAAAAGTAGTCCCGAATATCACTACATCGTCCAAATAACGCATACAAATGTGTCACTTCAGTCCGCGCAAAACTGTATCCATGAATCTTTCGAACGTGGCTGGAGCGTTACATAATCCAAACGGCATCTCATAAATTCATACAGCCCGTCTGGGGTGATGAACGTCGTCTTTTCTTTATATTCCGGGTGCATGGGGATCTGCCAATAGCCTGATCGCAGGTCGACTGAGGAAAAATAGGAGGCGGAATGTAACAATCAATGGCGTCATCAATACGTGGCAGGGGATACACGTCCTTCTTGGTAACAGTATTCAGCCGTCGATAACCAATAAAAAATCGCCATGTGCCATCTTTCTTTTTGAATAGAATCACAGGGGCAGCCCACGGACTAGACGATTCCTGAATGATGCCCTTATGCAGCATATCACGAACTTGTTCTTCGATTGTTTGGCGCTCTGATGGGGATACACGATAAGGCTTCTGGCGGATTGGATCAGCAGTCCCAGTATTGATTCGGTGCTGAGTACGGGAAACGGGAATCCGTGGTGGCGAGTCCCGAGAGAAATCGAAAGTCGCAGTATGTTTTGCCAGAACTTCCACTAAGCTGTGTTGTCACTTGTTGGCAGGGATTTGTTAATCATGGCAAGAAATGTTGTCTCATCTACGTCTGAGCATGCGGTAGGCTGGGAATTGTCTGTGCTGAGCACGGCCACTGATTTAAAACTGTCTTCGTCAAACTTGGCAAGTTTTAGACCACGTGGTAATACAACAGGTTCGTTAGAGCAATTAGTCGTCCACAAAAAAGAATGGCCATTCATGACTGAGATGACGCAGTGGGGAATCAGAATACTTTTCTTCGCTCAGTTGAGGGTGAGTGGTTGAACCACAGCGTCGAACGCATCACCGGCACAGCTTGAACTGACAAACTTGTATAAACTCTGCTGACATTGCAGGAATGACTTTGTCGTTCGAAACCGAAAGTGTTCTAGGATTGGTCCGCGAATTTTCACGCAAAGCAGATTCAATTCGAGGGCTCACAGAAAGGTCTCCGTTGCGAAAGTCGAGAGTGGCCCCACATTGTTCTAGGAAATCGAGTCCAAGAATAACGTCATGTGTTGATCGAGCAAGTACAGCGAATTCAGTTCGGAATGTGTGGCCGGCGATAATAACATTCACGGGACAGACTCCAAGTGGGTTAAGCGGTTCGCAACCAACAACACACAATGTTGTCGCACTATCACAAGCAAACATAATTTTACGCCAATGGCAGTTTTTGAAAGAGAGACTTGTAATAGAAATGGTTGCACCTGTGTCCAACAACGCCATAGCACGTACACCGTCCAAAAACACTTCAATTCGGTTATTTAACATCGAAATGGGCAGAGGCATGGGTAAGCTAGAATCAATTGCGACCTCACCTCCATCGGCCGCACTCACTAGTTCCCCGGAGGTGGCGACCGTCGTCGGGGTGAAGGGGAGCGTCGTAGGCGCCGAGATGGTGGTGTCAGGCTACTTTCAGAGGCCGGTGATTCGTTCCGGTTCAGCGCCATTCTGCGTTCTTGTCGGCTAGCTGTTGCTCTGTACTCATTCCGACCAGGTGTTGTTCTATAGGAATCATCATTGTCAGCAGGAAATCTTGTGCGGGAGTTCACCCACTGTCGGCGATACTGCTGGTACGAACGACGGTTGCGGCAAAAACGCGAAATGTGGCCGATCATTCCACAGGCATCACACACTAGCGGCTCACGTTCATTCGATGAATAAGGCTCATCGTCGCTTGGATTAAACGCTTCAAGTTCTGGATGCAGTCGATGAGGATGACGAGAGTGCTCGCTGTTGTAGGCGCTGATGGTGAGAGGCTGCATGTTGGGGTAATGAGCGGCAGAGCATCGGGTGTCCGAAGGAGACGTAACAGAGGGAGCATAACAGGTAGACGATGGGCTATTGTCTGCCGAAGAGGTGCTACTGTAGGGTCTGACGTGGACCCCTATATCTTGATGCTTGCGAAGCTCCTCGCGGACGATTTGTCGTATTGTATCTGCCTGCTCGGGAAGGAACAGCAGTTTACATTAGGTAGCGAAATACTGGAAGTAGTAGGCGAATATGTCTACTTAGGACAGGTGGTAACCGCAGATCCGGAACATGAAAAGGAAATAGCAAGAAGAATAAGATTGGGATGGAGCGCATTTGGTAAGCACTCGCAGATTATGACTAGCAGCTTACCGGTATCGCTCAAGAGGAAAGTATACAACAGTTGCATCTTGCCTGTACTTACCTATGGGGCTGAAACGTGGAGGCTAACCAAGAGAGTTCTACTTAAGTTGAGGACAACCCAGAGGGCTATGGAACGAAAAATGGTAGGGGTAACATTAAGAGATAGAAAGCGTGCAGAGTGGGTCCGAGAAATAACTCAAGTTACCGACATTCTGGTGGAAATTAAGAAGAAGAAATGGACATGGGCAGGACATGTAGTGCGAAGAGAGGATAACCGATGGTCGCTGAGGGTAAGAAACTGGATTCCAAGGGAAGAAAAGCGTAGCAGGGGGCGGCAGAAAGTTAGGTGGGCGGATGAGATAAAGAAGTTCGCAGGGGTCAAGTGGATGCAGCTAGCACAGAACCGGGTTAAGTGGAGAAGTATGGGAGAGGCCTTCGCCCTGCAGTGGGTATAATCAGGCTGCTGCTGCTGCTGATGATGATGATCTGCCATGCTTGTCGTTTCCGTCACATCCACACTGGCGTCAGTTGTTACATTAGGCAACCGACCAAACATCGGAACGATACGGCGTAGCTTCAAACATTCAAACGTGCGGCAGTGTCGTGTTACATCAGCGGTGGTATTCGAATCGTCCTTGCAGATAAGAAAGTTGTACACGTCTTGCGCGATTGTTTTGAGGAGGTGACCCATTCAGTCTTCCTCAGTCATCCGAGCATCAACTATTCTGCATAGCTTGAGGACTTCTTCTATATAGCTTGTGCAGGTCTCCCCCGGTACTTGCGCTCGCTGAGCCAGAGTCTGTTCGGAGCTCTTTTTTCGAGCATCGGCATCGCCAAATCCCGCTCGCATTTCTTCTATGAAGCGATCCCAGGTGGTAAGGGATGCTTCATGATTGTCAAACCATGTTAGCGCAGTTTCTTCAAGAAAAAATACCGCATTCGCCAACTTGGTATTCGCATCCCAGTGGTTGTATTTGCTCACCCGATTGTAGTGGGTGATCCAGTCATCCACGTCTACCCCGGGCTTGCCACAGAAGTGCCGTGGTTTCCGATAAGGCTGTCCGGTGGTCGGTTTAGCTGATGGCGTGGGCTACATTGAACCATCTGCTTGCGCCATCTCCGTCCGTAGGGGGTGGGGGTAGCCCAGCAGTTCTTCTGCTTCGGCAAAGTAGGAGAGGTTCCGTGGTGATCTGTAGCCCACAAACTCCACCACACTTGTTACGAGGTGTATTTACACATATGTTAGAATGCGCTGGAGATTGGTAGCACACCACAGCGGACAGACTCAGCTTCCTCGTCCTCTTCTGATTATTCCACCAAACCTCATCTTCCTTCAATAAGGACCGCGGGAAGTGCGTGACAATATGCTTTCTTTAAGCCAGGGCTTGGGGAAGCAACGCGCGGTAGACATTTTGGTGGACACCGAAGATTGATGGACAGCTATATACTTAATTGGATGGTGTCACGAAATCGGCGCACATTTTTACTAAGCCGGCGCGGCGCGATGCCCGCGCATCACCGCATCGAAACTTCCTCAAGGTTCTAGAAGGTTGAAGGTTTATTTTCGCAACTGGTGTTGCGAGGACAGCCAGGGAAAAAGCTGTATGGACAGCTTGAGAGGTCCTGGCTTCCTCTTACAGAGCAGCATTGACGGCGGCGGAGTACAATACATCAAACAAGATGTGAGAAAAAAAAAGCCATCGTCGGTACAAACCTACTTTCCCGCGCAAGAGAGCGCGAAGCTTTGTACGCGTCGCCGTCACCCTCTTTCTCGTCACTCGGCGATGACGGTGACTCATCACTCCGGAGAATGCCAGACGTCTTCAGAAAATTCTATGGGACCTAGCCAATGACGACGCGCGGCTCGACGGGAGGAAAAGGGAGCGCTCTAACCAGCGAAGCTAAGTGTGTGGGCGCGCTTGTCTTAGCGCGCCTTAACAGACAGACGCGGCGCGCCCTATTCATGGAGGCCGCGCCGCTTGTGTAGTCAGTCAGTTAGTCAGTGATTGCGGCGTATTTGCTAGTGCTTAGGCTGGACTCCCGCGGATCACCCGCTGCTGGCAAGCCCACGGACCTGCTAGGGAGCGGCGCTCGTCTTGCATGGCGGCCACATCATGACTCTCGGGGCGTCAGACTGCAGATGTGCCCAGTGAACTATTTGGTGTTTAGTTATGTGACTCCCTCGTGTTTTATCTGTGTTGTAAAGCCTCTGTGTTATTGAATACCTGTGTAGTTGCATGCTTAGCGTTTGTTTTTCTCTGAACCTCTCGTCTGTGCAATTTTAGTGTTTGTGTGTTCCTCTGTATCGTTTCTTGATGTGTATAAAGTTTGTTTTGTTTGTTACTTCTGACTCCGACCCTTACTCTGGCTTAAACCGGCGAAAGCTGGGCATCAAACGGCCACCCCCTTCTGTCAATACAAGGTAGTTGAATTCCGGCTAAGCTTGCCACGCAGGTCGAGGGCATTTCCTTTGCGACCGGAACAGCTACCCCCACTCACTCTAAGGGTGTCTGGGAGTGTGCGCACCATTAAGGGCGCATTGTTAATAATCGTCATAATTATTAACGGGTGACAGATGGTCACAGTGCACTTCAAGAGGTAATTATGAATTGGTTCACATTAAAGAAAAGACTATTTATCTATCCTCCCAAGTGTGCTGTGCACACAAGATCCGCGACATAAGGATATAATATGGGGGAGCGCCGCCGGCGCCAGCCGCCATACGTACGAAGAAGGCCTGCGTCACTTGGTTATAGAACACGCCTCATAAGCTACGGAAGGGAGTGGTAAAACTTTCGATTCAAAAACAGGATTTAATCCCATGGCTCCTGTACCTTCACATTTAAGCCACGCTACATATTCTACGTCGTTAAAGTGGAGCTAGCTGATGGGGAGCTACCTGGTGGATGGTGCAATAAAAAACGATGGGCAAAGAAGATATCATAGAAGGATCTTTAAAAGGGACGCGCAAAACAGACATCACATAAATGTAACATGTAACGACAGAGCCTCCTGTTCGCCCCCTGGTTACCGTCACGTTGCATGGTGGCTCTTTGTCGTGCTGACGCGACCCAAGTAATCCGGTAATGTCATTCTACATTCACATAACGCCTGGGTAGCACTAGTGATGCATATATGCTCACCAGGCCCTGCCTCGGCTATGTTCAGAGCAGCTTTCTCCCGGTGGCGGTTACGAGGAGCGGCACTTTGAGCTAATCTAGCCACTTCACCGTGGTGTATTTTCTGGTTATTCCATGCTTGCGACTAAGGCCATAGTTCGTCGTAACGCTATATAGCGTGAAGCTCTCAGCCGAAGCTTTGACGTTTACGGATACCTACTTCCTTGCCAGCGGCACTTTCCGTGGCGTACAGCCTCTTACCATTTCGACCAATCGAAACTGCAGTACACGTATAATCTAGCCTGCTGTGCATTACAGAGTCTGGCTCGATCAGTCACCGACTACTGTGCTCATTGCACTTTTGGCGCGGCAGCCTTTTTTGCCTGGCGTTCAGAAAGCTAGGATATGAATTCAAGCAGCGTAGCTTGTTGGTTTTATGGAGCTTATCATAGGATTCCAAGGGAAGGAAAGCGTAGCAGGGGGCGGCAGGAAGTTAATTGGGCGAATGAGGTTAAGAAGTTCGCAGGGGTCAAGTGGACGCAGCTAGCACATAACCGGGTTAAGTGGAGAAATATGGGAGAGGCCTTCGTCCTGCAGTGGGTGTAGTCAGGCTGATGATGATAATGATGATGATGAGCTTGTTGGTGCACAGTTGAAGGTGAAAACCAGCGAAAAGAGGACGCGTTAACAAGGAAGGAGTGCACAAGGAGGACTCTGGAACACAACTGAATTTTACTACATAGAAATGGTCAAACAAAGCAGGCGCACACCTGCGTTTTATGAACGGGACATAGTTTTGCCAAGTGCAAGATAGCAGCAGCTGCACTATCATTCAATTATGTTTTATTTTTCCTTTGTGGCATTGGTGCTGACGAACGTGTGTGCCCTGCTCTGTTTGACCACTTCCATGCAGTAAAAGTTAGTTGCGTTCCAGTGTCGTCCTCCTGGAATACTTCTTTGCTAACGCGTCCTTTTTTCGCTGCTTTTCACCTTCAGCTAGGAAACGAATATTGATTTTCACAGAAGAGCCTAAAATGTTTTTGACCCGCAAAGCTCCTATCAATATCTCGCTGCGCACTCAACCTCCGTGCAGACAGCGGCTCAAGCGCCATGACGGTGAAGTGGGGCGAGTTGAGTGGTGACGTTTCTAATCGGACGAAGGTAAGCTTTCGAGAAAGCTACTCATTGCTTATCGCAGGAACACTGATGCCTGTGTAGGCTTTCAAGAAGACGTTCGGCGTTTATTTGGCCCCGTGAGTTTGTTACAGCTTCATATTTCTCACCGCCATGCATCGGATGCACATATTGCTGCTGGCTACCCTGCTCAGCCTTGCTCTGCTCTGTGTGGAGGTGGGCGTCGCTGACGGTAAGATTCTAGTGTTTTTCTCTGGAAGTGCTCAACAGAGGACTCATACTAGAGCGGATGATTTCTTAAATACATATTCTCAGGACTATTTCTAGACTGGGAGAAAATGTCCTAGAAAGTTTCTCCATGACTGCATAAGCTACCAGCAAAATTTGACCGTGTAATTCTTGACGTTGGATTTGAAATAGCAGTCACTTCGTCAATTACTGCTATAGGTGACATAGTCTAGACCTTTCAACGTCTTTCGTAGACAGCCTTTGACAGCTTAATGTTCAAACGAAACATGATATAACGTCGCTAGCTTCTTCAAGCAAGGTCGTTTATTAAAAATATAATGTTCAATTCATGTGTAAAAATGACAGCACTCGAAACATGAATGGAGCTGGGTGAAGCACAAATACTATCGGAGACAAAAGTATCTGGACTGCACGTCTGGCCAAACTGGACTGAAACCATGGTGTAAACAATTTATCGCCTTATTTCTTTAGTACGAATGAAAGAACTTAGGTCCAACTGTCACACCAACAAATATGATCTGAGACTACTGGCCGATTTGAAGGTTATGCACTTTAGGTCGGAGTTTGCGTTGTCCACATAGTGTTGTCACCAATAGTACATATGGGTCAGCCTGTCTTTGAATGCGCTTTTGTAGCGCACTACAGCAGTTCAGCTCGTTACTTCGCGTCGATGGCCGGCAACCTAAATCCGGTGCTAGTTGACACTAGCAAGTGGTGTAATATAAAAGTTTCTGAACGTATAATACGCTCTCTCAATTGGAGCTTAATAGAGGTTGTTAAGAAGCCAAAATATTGTGCCTTCTGACTGGCAGCAGCAGCTGTTTCTCAGTGCTGTTCAAAAAAGAACACGAGAAAGAAATTATTCTTTTTTGCCGTTTGCCCTCAATTTTTCAACAACGTCGTGTATGCCTTTTGTGCATCGGCTTAGACACTGTCGTTAATGCGGCGAGGTTCGTCTTAGTAGGGCTAAAAGTAAAAGAAATAGGACAAAACTGCTGTTTGTTGAAGTAGCACCGGCTGCCTTTATCAGACTGCCTGCGCTATATGTGCCACCGCGTTCTGTATAAACGAGGCAACGCAGTAGGCAACGTGAAGGACCGGCTTGCCCTTTGTCGATGAAAGAGTTTTGGTGCAGAGATAGCGGTGTTACGGTGCTCCTCAAGTAGGCCCCCTCAACGTGTAGAAAATTGTTCGCCTATTTTGTTCACTAAGAATTTCGTTATTTGTAGAAAAGAACACTCCGGGATTGTTTCAGACCGTACTCTAAAGTGAACGATTTGTTGCGCCACCAATCCGCACTGCAAGTAAGCTAGGTTGCGATGAAACTCAGTACCAGTGTATGTAAATATTCGTTCAGCATTGTATACTGGCACTGAGGGATAACATTAATACTAAACTGACCTGATTCGATAAGAGCAACAAGGTAGGTTGCCGTCACTCACCGTGAGAGCCTTTCCTAGGCGTTTTGCTTCCCCCAGCGTTAAGTAGAGGCCTACAGGTTGATACCTTTGGCCGAAGCCTCTGTCAATCACAGAAGCCCATTTGTCACTTTAAGCAAGAGGCATTCTAATATCTTTATGACACTAGTTTCAGACTTATATTAAGAACAACTTCTCTGTTTCATTAGTTATTCCAAATTATGGAGAATCCTGAATGGTGAGGCATGTTAGGTGCCGTTGATCTCGAGAAAAATGCAACGGCGGCCACGTGTTCACTTGGGCCCTTGGCGTTAGTGGCAAAATAGAAGCTTTCGTGGCTTTATTTTTGGAGGTGTTCTAAACATTCTTGCTAGAATATAAATGCACTGGATTATATTTCACATGATTTAGCGACACAGTTACACAGTCGTTTGAAGCTCTCCAGTACATTTAATTTGAATAAGGGGTTTAGAATATGTGTTTAAATTAAATTGCGCCTCGCATCGCGTAGGAGTGTTTTATATTAGATGTTATGTAAACAATCTTTGTACATTGTAGACGAAAAAATTAGTTGCGGTTTAACTCTGGTGTACTCTGGTTGAATTGCGATAAAGTTTTCTTTGCCTGCTACATTATTCTCTTATCACGCTCTATCAGTGTTATGTGCTCCATTATTGGGGACACTTAAGCTCGTCCTTTCTTTTAGAGGGCAGCTATTTGGCACCCGTTCCTGAAAATAATAATAATAATTGGTTCACAGGAAGGGAAAGGCGCAGTATCTGTCACACGTACTCTGTGGACACCTGAACCGCGCCGTAAGGGAAGGGATGAAGGTGGGAGTGAAGGTGGAGAGAGAGAAAGGGGAGCGGTAGTGGAGGGCTACGGAGTAATTTCGACCACCTGGGGATCTTTAACGTGGGGTTTCGCGGCGTCGGTGTTGTCCCTTGTAACAAGCTCCACTTCCACTCCCACCCTCATTCCTTCTCTTATTGCGCGATTCAGGTGTCCACAGAAAGAAGTGTAACAGATACGGCGCCTTTTCATACATGTGAACCAATTATGAAAGGCATGCTTCAGAGCTCGAGTGGACTTTCACACCCACCTTCCTTTGTGGCTGGTCCTGGCCCTGATGGGGTTGCGATAGGTAGGTCAGCGCCGCTTGCAGCGGCGGCTGGCTGACCCCTACCACATGGTATGGGCCTGCCAACAAAACCCTTCCCTTCCCCCCATCCTATCCCTTCCCGGGATGACTTGGAGGCGACCCTGCTCGGCTGCTGCGCCCAAATGGCCTTAACGCGGCGTGAGCGGGCGGCGGCAACCGCCAATGGGGTCCCTGACTAGGAAAGGATCTCCACCCAGTATTGTAAGGCCGAAGCCCTTAAGGCTCCGCGTCAACCCTCCCAATATTCAATAAACGTTTTCACCATCATCACCTGCCACCGAATGTTTATCTGTTGTAGGCCGTCATCGCGCCCGCCGCATAGAAACTCTTCCGATCAGGAAAAATTATGGCCAAGCTAGACTCACACAGTGGGAAGCCTATAGAAAGACCAGGGCGGAGTCCGAGGATACAGAGATCAAGGACATTAGGGATTGGGTAGAGGGTATCAAATCCGACTGGGAAAAAGTCACTAAGAAGGTCACTCTCACCAACAAAACGCCAACGGGGATAAACATCTCTTACACCTCTGGGATGCTAGACGGCCGGGTTGCTAAACAGATGTAAAAGGCAGAAGCACAACAGAAAGCTCAAGCTAAAGATCGCCGAGGTCACAAAACAAGACGAAGAATATGCGATGGAGCTCTCAAAATAGGACTGGGACCAGAAATGCAACGATCTACAGGGGACTCTATGTTTGGCCAAGACGTGGGCATTGCTAATGGCTCTCATCGAGCCAACTAAGACCAAATGTGAAAACCATAAGACAATCCAAAGGATCGCGCACCAATTCCAAGGTACAGACCGGGAACTGCTAGAGAACATCAAGCAGCGATTCATCGGTGACGAAACGGGCGCCGACTACAGCTCGCCATACACGGAAGAAGCAAATCCCACTCTTGACAAACCCATTACTATAGAAGAAGTCAGACACGCTGTTATGTCTGCCACAAAAAAACCCCACCCCAGGCAAGAATGGCATTACCAACGCCATGATTAGGAACTTGGACGAGAATTCAATCCACAGATTTACTGAATTCATCAACACACACTGGGAGCAGGGGACCATCCCGAAAGACTGGTCTCATGCGGAAATAGTAAGGATTCCTAAATCCGGAAAAACACCCAGCCTGGAAAATCTACGACCCATTTCATTGACGTCATGTTTGGGAAAGGTATACGAAAGAATTGTGCTTCAGAGGCTGCAGACCCACCTGGAGGACAATGACCTCATGCCGCACACTATGTTCGGATTCCGAAAACATCTATCAACACAGGACATCCTCCTGCAGATCAAGGAGGAGGTGCTTAACACGGTCCCGAAATACGGAGAAAACATCTTGCTCGCGCTCGACCTCAAAGCGGCATTCGACAATGTCAGTCACAGGGCAGTGCTAGACGGGCTCTGCAACTTAGATTGTGGGCAGAGAATACACAGCTACGTGAAAGCCTTCTTGAGTAACAGAACCGCCACCATTGGAATAGGCGGCATCAGGACAGACACCTTCCCGACCCCCAAAAAGGGAACACCGCAAGGCTCAGTGATATCCCCTATGCTCTTTAACATTGTCATGATCGGCTTAGCAAAAAAACTCGAAGAAATTGAAGGAGCCAGACATGCTATCTATGCTGATGACATCACGATCTGGGTGACCAGGGGATCCTTAGGAGAAAAGCAAGACTGTCTGTAGAGAGCAGCAGACGCTGTCAACGCATACGCTCGACATTGCGGCCTTGAATGTTCTCCGGAGAAATCTGAGGTGCTCAGAGTCCACAGAGGAGGGTACGATCTGCACAACTCCATAGACATCTACATAGGGGAAAAGAAGATCCCGGAAGTGTCGCAAATAAAAATCCTAGGCATGCGGATACAAAGCAACTGCCGTTTAGATCAAACAATCAGGCAGCTAGCAAGTACCACCGCGCAGATCACGCGAATGATAGCAAGAATCTCCAACAGAAGACGAGGCATGTCCGAGGAGGACACATGTAGGCTAGTACAGGCCCTCGTTGTAAGCCGAATTGTATATGGTGTCCCCTACCAAATTCCGCTCGAACAGGAAAAAGAACAACTGGAGGCAATCCTGAGGAAAGCCCACAAATGCGCTCTTGTACTACCGGTCAACACCTCGACCGAAAAATTCAATAAACTGGGCATAAACAACACAGTGCAAGAGCACATCGAGGCCCACCTTCTCGCGCAGAAAATAAGACTCATGCAGACGCAAACGGGAAGGAATACGCTAAATATACTGGGCATGAAAGGTGCTTGCAGAGAAATAAACAGCACGGGCAGCATACCGAAAGAAATAAGAGAGATCATTAATGTTGACCCGATTCCGAAAAACATGCATCCGAAAATACACAAGGCCAGAAGAGAGGCAAGATCCGAGGCACACGAAAGAAGCCTCGCAGGGAAAAAAAACATACTGTACGTCGACGCGACCACATACAAAGAACAACGCGGAGCGGTAGCCAGTGTGGTTAATCACCAGATTAAAGAAGTCAACTGCGCCTCGATCAAGAGCAACAACATTCTCGAGGCTGAGGAAGCGGCAATCGCTCTCGCTATCACCCACCAGGGTGAGGAGGCTACCACAAAAATAAATACGGACTCGCAAGAAGCATGCAGAAGGTATAGCAGCGGACGTATATCCACTGTGTCCATCCGCATACTCAAGGCAAGAAAAATCAGCTTTTCGAGATGCTTCATAACGTGGACACCAGGCCATGAGTCTGTCAAAGGTAACCAACGTGCCGACGCCAATGCCCGAGCATACGCCAACCGGGGGTGCACAATGACGGGGAACCGGACGCAGTCACTAGACGCTATGGAGCCATCTTTGAACATCAAACAGCCTTAAGGAGGATCTATCCACCTCGCCACGAAGACCTCAATAGAGAGCAGTCGGTTGCCTGGAGACAGCTACAGACTAACACACACCCCAATCTGAGTCTACTCAGTAAAATCCACCCCACTACATATGAAAATAAACTCCCACTATGCGGAGAACCCCCTACACTCTACCATGTTACATGGGCCTGTCAAGAAACACAGGTAGCACCAATAAACGCCACACCAACACCGGAGCAGTTGGAGGCTGCGCTGTCGTGCTCGACGCCTGACGACCAGCTCAAGCTGATTGACAGAGCGCGCAAGACGGCAAAGGCCACTGGGGCCCTGGACTGAGGGCCCCACCAACGCCGAGAGAATTCCCTTTGTGTAAATAAAGTTTTTCATTCATTCATTCATTCATTCATTCGGTGGTGGACAGTGGCTGTTGCGGCGGCGTATTTGGGTTTGCTCGGTACGGTGGCTCCGCAAGGGACAAAACGACAGAAGAGACGAAGAAAGCGGGCTGTTCCGACTAGCATCTACCGCCCCCAGGAGCCGAGCAGCCTAGCGATTAGCGGCGCGTGCTTTTTCAGTGGGCGTCATGCTGGACGCGGCACTAGCTTGAGAGAGCCTATAATACTATTACTATTACTACTACTACTACTACTACTATTACTACTACTACTACTACTAAATAATAATAATAATAATAATATTACACAAAGTAATATTTATCTGCTAATGATTATTATTATTATTATTAGTAGTAGTAGTAGCAGTAGTAGTAGACGGCCGAATTAACTGGCTAAATATTACCTTCACAGTTTTAATTAATAGTAATAATAATAATTGGTTCACAGGAAGGGAAAGGCGCAGTATCTGTCACACTTGTGTCTGTGGACACCTGAACTACTCCGAAGCCCTCCACTACGGCTCCTCTTTCTCTTTCCACGTTAACTCCCACCTTCATCCCTTCTCTTATGCCGCGGTTCAGGTGTCCACAGACACAAGTGTGACAGATACTGCGCCTTTCCTTTCCCGTGAATCAATTACTATTATTATGAATAATTAAAACTGTGAAAATAATATTTAGCCAGTTAATTCGCCCGTTACATACAGACAATTCAGTGCCAACTTCGTGAAACGAGTCTTCCTCTATACTACTACTACTACTACTACTACTACTACTACTACTACTACTACTACTACTACTACTACTACTACTACTACTAATAATAATAATAATAATAATAATAATAATAATAATAATAATAATAATAATAATAATAATAATAGTAGTAGTAGTAGCAAAAGTAGTAGTAGTATAGGCTTTCTCAAGCTAGGGCCGCGTTCAGAATGACGCCCATTGAAAAAGCATGCGCCGCTAATCGCTAGGCTGCTCGGCTCCTGGGGGCGGTAGATGCTAGTCGGAACAGCACGCTTTCTTCGGCTCTTCTGTCGTTTTGTCCCTTGCGGAGCCACCGTACCGAGCAAACCCAAATACGCGTTGCGGCGCGTCTTTATCTCCCTCTTTTTTTGCTTTCTTCTCTTCCCTTTTTTCTGTCCGCGCGAGGAAGCAGAGGTGGTTCGGCGGCGGAGCCAGTGGCAGGCCCGTGCATTGCTTTTCCTTCTTCCTACAGCCACAACAACAGCCTTCTTTCCCTTACGGCGCGATTCAGGTGTCCACAAAAACAACTGCGAGAAATACTGCGTCTTTCTATTTATGTGAACCAATTATGAAAGGCACGCTTCACAGCTCGTGGAAGACGTGAACACATATGGTACCCACTGCCAAGGCGATTCAGGTGTCCACACAAATAAGTGTGACAGATTGTGCGCCTTTCCATTTCTGTGAACCAATTATGAAAAGCACGTTCAGAGCTCAAGTGGAAGACGTGACCACACGTGGTACACACTGCAAAGATAATTCATGAATAATGCGAGCGCCCACACCGAACTGAAGGGTAATATGTGCAGTAACCGAGAATTCACACACAGAGAAATATGTGCAGTAACCGAGAATTCACACACAGAGAAAGACATCATATTTTGATGTAGCTTGCGTATATACACCTAGTTCACCACTATAAAAAAAAAACAACTTCGCTTAAAAAAATGTCTAGAATGGCATCGTTTCAACATTAAGTTCTTTGGCGCCCGTTCTTGGGTTTCCCGTCGTCTTCTTCGTCGCCGTTGTCCCTCGTAACCAGCTGTCTGTAATTGTACGTACATGTCTTGCTCGAATTCTTTGCCTCAATCTATCAAAAAGCTGAAACAGCTGACGAGCTGCGCTCAAATTTCGCATCACGAAGTATCCTAATCGTCGCAATTTTTTCCTCTTCTTTTTATTCTTTTTTTTTCTTCTTCTTATTCTGCTCCTCCTCCTCCTCTTCCTCCTCGGCTCTTCAAGGGCAAGCGTGGCCTCCGCCGGGACCACGCGACTGCTCGAATCCTGGCGCAGTATTGCTATCGCAATAAGGTATCGCTGAATTATGTTGATTAACATGCAGTCACCTGACTCCATATATAAATGCTCCTACGCCGACCATGAGTCATGTCCATCTGCCAAGGGGTAGTGCGTTTACTGCGTTGGAGAAAATTTTTTTTTTTTTCTGCACTGTTCTTGTTTTCGCCTTGCCGTTCTGTTAGGCTGCTTTTTTTTTTTTTTGAACGCCTCCTCGGCTAGAAACGCGAACGGCCGATGGCTTGTTGGCATAGGTCTTTTCTGCCATTGTGAGTGTTCTCTTTTTTCGTTTTTGTGAGCCTTTACGTCGGATTGATTGTGGCTACGTCATGAAGCACTCTCGTAACATGGAATATTGCTGCTTCGGAGAACGCACCAGTTCATACAATCTTCCTCTCACAGCGAGTGTTCTCGCTTCAGCTGGTATATGCCCTATGGGTACTCACATTTACAGTTTGCGAGTGTCCTTCTAGATATGTTCCATGCCCCTAGTGTGCTCTTGTCTGGGCAGCTCAGAACACATGGGATGTATGGTGATAGAAACGTGAAGAGATAGGAAGCGTGCAGAGTAGGTCAGAGAGATAACTCAAGTTACCGACATTCTAGTAGAAATTAGGAAGAAGAAATGGGCATGGGCAGGACATATAGTGCGAAGAGAGGATAACCGATGGTCGCTTAGGGTAACAAACTGCATTCCAAGAGAAGGAAAGCGTAGCAGGGGGCGGCAGAAAGTTAGGAGGGGGGATAAGGTTAAAAAGTTCGCAGGGGTCAAGTGGATGCAGCTAGCAAAGAACCGGGTTAATTGGAGAAATATGGGAGAGGCCTTCGTCCTGCAGTGGGTATAGTCAGGCTGATGATGACGATGATAGAAACTATTGAAAGGTGTTTTATTCCCCACAGATCGCAATCACAGTCGGTACACTACTTTAGCTTCAAGGTGACCAAACTAATCGGAATGTATATACGGAGTTGAATTTTGAGGGGATTCTTACTTCGGAATTCGCATTAACATCATCGCACCTTTGCTTAAAAACAAACACCAGATTAGGTGCATTCTGCTTTACAGGGTTTGAAATTGTATAAATGGAAGTCAAGTAGTGATACACACTTCCCTACTTCGTGTCAAAAATTAAATAATAATAAGGGTACCAAGTGGCGTACTTGGAATTAATGTGAAAGGAATTTTTTTTGAGCATTACGAATGGTTGTGATTTTATGTAAAGTTAACAATAATTAGCATTAGTGAAAATTTGAATCATATTATTTAGCATTATATACTAGTGATTGACATTAGAATTTGAGGTAACATTGTAGGTGCTGCTAAAAGTTTGGTATTTCGTATTGAGTTTGTTTAGCTTCTATCACTAGTTAGGGAAGAACATTTGTATCTCTCACGAACAAATTATTAGCTATCTGGTATTGTTATATTGTTGCGTCCTAGCCTAAGGATGGGATGATGATATCGACCGCAGGTCAGCAGGGTAGCAGCAGAACCAGCGCGACGGCTGCGACGGCAGGAATACCCATAAAACCAAAAGAATCGCCCGCATCAGCGTCTTCTTTCTTCACCGAACGTTCGCACTTATTTTTTTTTTTTTTATTTTTTTTCTTCTTCGGCTACACTGCCTCCCTCCGAAAAGCAGAAGCATACAAATCTGCTAGTAGAAGGAAGGGTTCTCGAAAATCACTGGTAATACTGCTTAAGCCGCACTACGTGCACAATGTCAGGACGCGAGGAACGGCGTGACGACGGTTGCGTTACACAGGGCAGCACCTCGTAATTAAGTTCACCGACACGACGAACAACTGCGTACGGCCCGCAATACCGCTTCATGAGTTTTTCTGAAAGCCCTCGGCGGCGAACCGGTGTCCACACCCACACCTTGTCTCCGGGACGGAAATTGACGTCACGTCTCCGGAGAATGTAGTGACCAGCATCGGTACTCTGTTGCTGTCGTATGTGGAGTCTAGCCATTTAAATTACCGGGATTTAAGACATTTACACCACAAGAGATTGATCGAGGGGGCGTATCGAGCGTCTTCACGGCCATGCTAGTCCATCGTAACACCACAGTGATTCAGCATACCATAGATAGCAGCAGGGAGGACTAGGTCCTGCTGGAGATTTTATCCAAAAGAAAAGGCGATAAGAGTCTCTTTGCTCTTAATGTATACTCTTCTCCAAAAGATAAGGGGGTGGGCTTGCCAGACCTCCTGATAAAGACGCAACGGCTAGCGGCTAGGTCTCAACTCATCGTGGTGGGGATTTCAATGCGCCTCATCCGGAGTGGGGCTACATCCGAGCCAGCCCGAAGGAAAATAAACTTTGACAGGTTGCCCAGGACCTGCGATGGACGATCTTGAACAACCCGAAAGATCATACGAGGATAGGCAACAGCGTGAGCACAGACACCTCTCCAGACCTCACATTTGTGAATTGTATCAGGAATGCAAAGTGGGTAAACACGGGACAGCCACTGGGAAGTGATCACTATATCCTTTCCACGATATTTAGTGCTGCTAAGCACAAAGACAAGGTGAAAGGAACTCGAGTGGCGGACAGGGACCGATTTCGGAAAGTCAGGAATGACACAGTGAACGGGGAAATCGAGGACTTAGGAGCCTGGGTTGAGGCACTCAAGCAGGCCGTAAAGAGTACCACAAAAGAGGTTCCAGCGGAGGAGGAGGGCTCTACGGCTGACTCCAGGTTGTTACACATGTGGGAAGCACATGCGAGTCTCCTTCGGAGGTGGAGGAAATAAAGGCATAGTGGTGTCCTCCGTAGAAAGATGGCCAAGTTAGAACGAGAAATCGAAACGTACACATTGGAATCTCAAAATAACGGCTTGAGAGGCTAGTTGGTGCATCATCGTATTCAGATATGTGGCGGTGTTTGTCATTGTTTGCGCCACATATCTGAATACGAGTACACATTGGAGTTGCAGTGCAAACAGTGGGGGCAGATTGACCGGATGAATGGGCAATTCGGATTAAAAAAAACATGGCAGTTGTTGAGGCACCTTTTAGATCCGGCGGCAACCAAATCTGCGCAGAAGGGGCAAATGGCTAGGTTAGTGCATCGGTATCAAGGCACGACTGGGGAGTTTATACATGAACTCCGAAGACGTTACATAAACGCAGAGGCGGGCGGTTGCTCGCCGAATTACTCGGGAGAGGAAAACCTTGAATTAGATGCAGACTTTACGGTGGCGGAGGTGGAGTTTGCAATGGGTCAGCTTCGTACCACGTCAGCAGCGGGTCCGGACGGGTTTACTAATAAGATGTTGAGGAACCTGGATTTCAAGTGAGTAGGGGCACTCACGAATTTGATGAATAAATTTTGGGTGGCCGGGGAGATTCCGCCAGAGTGGAAGCATGCTAGGATTACATTTATTCCTAAAACAGGGAAGAAGCTCTGCATTGGGAATCTGCGTCCCATCTCGCTAACGTCGTGTTTAGCCAAATTGATGGAGCATGTGGTCCTGAACAGGCTTCAGGGTTATGTAGAGGACAAGGAGTTGATACCTGAAACAATGATTGGTTTCAGGGCTAATTTATCAACGCAAGACGTCATGATACAGCTCAAAAAAGACGTGGTTGATCCTGGGTACGGCACGGGCACCAAGGCTATCTTGGGGCTCGACCTAACTAAGGCCTTTGGCAATGTTACCCATGAGGCAATATTGAGGAACCTATCGGACATAAGACCGGGGGGTAGAACCTTCCGGTACATCAGATCGTTTCTGGAGGGAAGGACTGCGGAGATTATAGTCGGAGAAATGAAATCGGATCCTTTCCCATTGGGGGGCAGGGGGACACCGCAAGGGTCGGTATTATCGCCGTTCCTATTTAATCTCGCCTTCATCAAGATACCACTGGCTGCAAGGGATATCGGGCCTTAAACATACATTTTATGCGGATGACATTACTCTTTGGGTAACACGAGGCAGTGACGCACATTTGGAAGAAACTCTACAGCACGCGGTGGATATTGTTGAGGAGCTAGCAGGGGAAGCAGGACTCTCGTGCTCTCAGCCCAAGTCCGAACTTTTTGTGCTGAGGGACAAACCAAGAGGGATACATGCGAGGCCCTATGTGCCGCCACCGCCTTTAGAGGTCAAAGTGGGGGGCGTACCGGTCGCTGAGGTCCAAACGATCAGGATCCTGGGTATGTATCTGCAGACTAACAGGAAGAATAGCGAGTCCTTGAAAAGGCTTAAAAATACGGTCAATGCTACTGTGAGGCTAATCAGGAGAATCGCCAATCGTAAGAGAGGTGTTAAGGAAAAGGACTTGTGTAAGCTGGTGAAGGCGTTTGTGCTCAGTAGAACAGTGTATGCGACGCCTTATTTCAAGTTGGACGCGACGGAAAAAGGCAAGGTGGAGGCTATGATTAGGCAGACGTAAAATGCGGCCCTTAGGTTGCCTCACAATGAGTCTATCGAAAGGCTGCTGGGATTAGGGGTGCACAACACCCTAAAAGAACTACGGGAGGCGCACTTGGTGATGCAGCTCGGTAGGCTTTCAAAAACAAAAGCAGGAAGGGGCATATTGGAAAGGATCGGAATTGGAGTTGACGCTCCAGCTGGTGACACTAAAATTCAGATTAGGCGGGAAATGCACAAGGGCTTGTACATAAAAACCTTTGCCCAAGAACATGCATCCAATACATCACGAGGACCGCAGGAAGGCAAGAGCCAAAGCTTTACATGCTAAGTACGGGAAGTACAACGGGGCAGTCTATGTAGATGTCGCCGAGTATAAGGACAAGGATGCATTTGCAATTGCGGGGGTGGACGGGCGGGGACGCTTGATCGCTTCCGGATCAGTCAAAACCCGCTCCCCAGAAACTGCAGAGGAAGCGGCGATAGCACTAGCTATTACTAGTAGTAATGCTGACTTGATCTTCAGCGATTCCAGGATTGTGGCCTGTGCGGAGGCAAACACCTGACAGCGGACAAGGCCTGCAAAGCCCGCTTCAAGACACCCTACGTCGTCCGCCGGCGGCGCTGGGAACGGCGCCGAGCAGAGGAAGAAGACATCGGGATCCAAGACAAGAGAGGTCCTGCAGGCGGACCCCACCGCAGCGCCTCCAAACAACGGGGCCGGTCACACACGCCGGGCCGCAACAGCAACAACAGTGGCTGTCAACAACAGTCGCCAGAGTCAACCGGACACCGAGGGATCGCCGAGAAAAAGGTGGGCCGGACCAACAGGTCTCCCGTCGCTCTAACCAGCGACACCGAATTCCCACCCCTCACCCCCTCCCTTAACTCACAAGCGAATCCGCAAAAGGACAGTAGCGAAGTGATAGAGCTTAAGAGGATCATAGAGCGCCAAAACGCTCAGATCCAGGAACAGAACGCCCAAATACAGGCGCTTATGAATAAGATCGAAACGCTAGCGAGTAACGGCAGCTTGTCAAATTCAGGACCCCAAGACAACATGGCGACAAGCAACGCCGCAGGCTTGCGCAAGGTGCCGCGGAGGGCGGCCAGCTGGAGAGCCTGAGGCCATGCAACGTGCAGCAAATAACCTAGAGGCGATGGACGCCGAAGAGAGCCCCGCGAGCGGAGAGGAAACTGCGAACGCAGAGACCGAGACCACGGTAACGACACAGATCCCGCGAGAAGGAGAGCTTATGGCCATTTTGGCCGCAATTTCCCAAATTAACGAAAGGCTCAGCAAAATGGACGACCGACTTAAAGCTGTCGAGAGTCAGCCTCAGACGCCATCGGCGAAGCACGAACGTCAAGCGCTAAAAGTAGCCTCAACATCGGTGAGGAACCACTTCGCGTCCCTGAAAAAGGAGCGGGCCGAAAAAGTAAAAAACGCGATCGCGAAAAGGCGCAATCGACTCGAGACAGCCGGAAAGGATGATGCAGAAGCCA
>JAJIZL010125595.1:477495-494007 GCA_023969395.1 Amblyomma maculatum | reverse complement strand
AACTGAACAAGGGTAAATAGGGTACGCCTCAGGTCGCAGATGAGCCTACGTTTCGACAAGTCCACTTGTCGAAGTGTTGGCTCATCTGCGACCTGAGGCGTACCCTATTTACCCTTGTTCAGTTCTTCTTTTTTATCACGCTTGCTGTTATTCTCGTTTAGCTGATCCATGACTACAGTGCAAAATACGGGACAAAGATGGAGGGACACCACACAGAGGTGTGAGGTGTCCCTCCTTCATCTCTGTCCCGTATTTTGTGCAAGTAGTTATGGATCGTCGAAAACACCAGCTAGCCCAACAACTGCTTTTTTTCGAGCTCTATTAGCACTTGTTTGCCGTATTGCGCGCTAGTGTGCCCTGTAACCTCGTCAGGCGTAATCGCATTTTGTCACAGTTTCTTCTTTCATTGCTGTACGAGAAATAAAGAAGTGAAATGAAGTATATATATCTCCACAGCGATCAGCATAACTGAAATTCGCGATGACGGAGAAGAGAGTATCCACCCAGAGAGGCAACCTCTACTTCTACCAATGCCACCAGCCCGTACACAGTCCGACTCCGCTTGGGTATTAGAAAAGTCTCCATGTACTCGTCTGTGCCAATACCGTAATTCTGCGAGGTGACGTTTTAGTAGCTATGTGCTTGGTTCATAAGCCTAGCTCTGCACATAGAAAGGAAATGAAAGTCTTTACTGATATTGCTGCAACCATATACCCGAAACATGTGTAAACTTCAGTATTGCTTACGAGGAAAGCAAATCGCAGGCAGTACCTAAAATGCCAAAGGTGGACATCGGACTTATGTCATTAGGACGTCAAGAACGAGTAAAGAACAATGAGTAAAAGAGCCTGCGTAGTGCACACCTCGCGAAAAGGACGTTGACTTTCAGCTCCATAAATTCCCGAGTCTCATGCAGCTAGGGTATGTCTATCACAATTTATCTCCGTTGAAGCGCATTCGCCACCGCCGGTATATGACCCTTCTCATCGCTATCTGGAGGCATAGGAAAACTCTTATGGTCACAAAAGAGCCGCCGCCGCCGCTGGCGTCTTTATTGAAGTGTACAAAAGCTTGCATTCAGCCCAGCGGGTAATCGATATCTCAAGCGTCTGTTTGCTTTTTTGCAGAAAATCATTTCTCGCCTTCGCGGCGCCATTTTCGCGGCCGTATCCGCATTTTGTACTGCAAACAATGTAGTGTCCTTTGGCGCCATCGTCGCATTCTCATTTTCATCTGATGTGAGACTTCACCGCCGAAGGACAGTAATGAAGTGGTTTATTGAAACTACCTGTGGAGCGAGTTCGTAGTTCATTTTGAAGTAGGGCGTTATGAAAGAGCACTGAACAAGGTTAGATGAGGGCGGGAGCCTCAGTTCGCAAGTCGGACCAACGGTTCAACAAGTGGACTTGTCTTGGCCTGGGACTTCGACTTGTGGAAACGTTAGCTCGACTTGCAAACTGAGGCTTTCCCCCCCAAAGCCATGTTCACTGCTCTGTCATACTGTGCAGCCATCTTTCTCTCGTTCTAGCAAGGTCCAGAGAACACACACACACACACACACACACACACGCACGCACACAGGCGCTTGTGCGCCTCCCCTCCCTTGTCTATTTGGGGCTATATGAAAACCCTGCCGCAACCGCGCTTCAGAACAGAGCATCTGTAGTGATAGCTTAATGATGAGGGTAGCTGTTCATCGATTACCCGCTCGATCCGTCAAGGAGAATGCTACCGACAGTACTGGCAGTGACGGTGAAATAGTGGACATTTCTAGTAGGGTTGCTCCTGTTCTTGTACGCTTCATAAACCGCTCAACCAGAGACGCATGGCTTGCCGAAAAAGTTCAGCTAAAGGAATCGACATCTTAAATGAAAATCTGACCGCTCTAAACAAATAGCTCCTTTGGAAGGTGAAGAAAACAGCGAAAGAAAAAGAATACGAGTTTGCCTGGCTAAAAAATGGAAAACTGTTTGTCTGCCGCTGCCCCCGCAGCCGAGTTATCAGGATTAGAACGACAGATGACTTGAACAAGATACGCTGAGTGCGGGCCTGCAAGAAGCATGCTCAAAATGACAGATCAGAACACAGGTCCTTATCACGATGCTGTTAATTTTAGGCGCGCTATGTCCTTACAAGATAGAAAGCACGTTTCGTTATTCCATCTAAACGCACAAAATCTTAGAAATAAGCGAGATTCCGTGAAAATGCTTTTTGGTGCCTTGGGCCACGAATTTGAATTTTTAATTTTTACTGAGACCTGGTCCACTAACGATTGCTATGTTGTGCAGTTTACAGGATACAGATGTGTATCATTTTTAAGGTGTGATAAGAAAGGGGGAGTTGTGCCCATTTGTGTAAAGAACTGCTTAAGTTTCGTCACCATACAAGAGTTTTGTGTGATAAATCAGCACTATGAATGCCTGTTGATCAATTGTGTTGGTACTATATTAACAGTTGTTTACAGACCTGCTTCTGGGTCTAAGGAAGTATTTTTCGGATTTCTGGAAAATATGCTAGAGTATTCCATGAATTTCAAGACACCTGATGCCTCCTGTGGGGATTTTAATATCGATTTATTTTATTTTGACCATAATAGGCAAATAATGCTTGATATTTTTCTTTCATATGGTTGCGAAAACATGATAGAGGGGCCGACTAGTGTGACCAACCTGTTGCATACTTTGTTAGACTTATGCTTAACTAGCTACAAAAAAGAACATGTGGGTGCAGGCGTATTGACAGCTAATATTTGCGACCATTCACAAATCTTCATGTTCTTTACGCCATACAAAACACTATGTAGACATTATACATATGCACCCATTAAATACCGAATTATTAATCACGATAAGATCGCGATTTTTCAAAGGTTGATAGCAGAAGCACGTTGGACAGATGTTCTACAACTTTCAGACCCTGTTGCAGCATATAATCTTTTCATACAAACTATTACGAATCTCTACAATAAAGCATTCCCTATAGCTGAATTTAGAAGAAATAAAAAAGCCAGGAAGCCATGGATAAATGCTGACCTTCTAGAGAGAATTAAAAAACGTGACAGAATGTTTGCCTATTTCATCAGAACACGAAACATATTGGAAAGCAAAACAGCGCACTTCAAAACACAGACACAGAAAGAGAACAACAACACAGCGCTTACTTCAACTGGTTTTTTATTAGAGAGCGATACAATGTATATGTACGAAAAGTGGGCGGGAAAGAATTGATAACAGCTGCTGAGTTTGCACGTGGCGAAAAGACAACGAACGCAAAGTTAAAAGGCGCACGATAACAATACAGGTCAAAACAAGGCAGAACAGTAAAGCTATGAAGGAGCGAACAAGGGAAAGGCCAATAGGTAAAAACAGTAAAAAAAAGGGATGGCATTTCAGAGCTTTGAAAAAATTGTTTGTCTTACACTAGAACGTTGCTTGCTGACGTACTTAACGAGAATTTTCTCGAATCAGGGGCTTCAGGTTCATCACTGACAAACCACTGTGATTGCACAGCACACGTCGCATCGAGCAACATTAGATCAATGTTCCTGTTTCCAACAACAGAGTTTGAAATCAATAACGTAATAGTAAACCTAAACAACAGTAGTGCCTGCGGGGCAGACACTATAAACTTATAAAATCCTTCAACAATTTGCTTAGCCAGCCACTTACACACATATGCAACCTTATCTTGAATACCGGAGTGTTTCTAGATAAATTGAAAATTGCAAAAGTATCCGTCATACACAAAGGGGGTGACAGAAATGACTTAAACAACTATAGGCCAATTTCACTACTGCCAATATTCTCGAAGATAATTGAACAAGTTATAAACATTAGGCTTCTTGACTTCTGTCAGAAAAACAGTATCATAGCTGATTAGTAATATGGCTTTCATAAGAAGAAATCTACAGAAATGGCACTAATAAAAGTCAAGGATACGATACTGGAAAATTTTGAAAAGAAAATGTACACAATAGGAATATTTTAGACTTTAAAAAAGCTTTCGATTCCATTAAGCACCCAATGTTATTTCACAAATTATCCAAGCACGGTATTAGAGGAGTCCCTCTTACACTAATAAGAAGTTACCTGTCAAATCGGCAGCAGCACACAGATATCAGCCATGCGAAATCAAGTACAGGTCGAATACATTATAGAGTACGACAAGGATCTATTCTTGGGCCACTGTTACTTTTACTTTATATAAACTATATAGTTGACGTGACATCTACACCAAAAATAATATTGTATGCTGATGACACTGATGTATTTTTCTCGGGAGAAGATCTGGATGCTCTGCAGGTATATGCCAACGTATGGTTGGAAAATTTATCTGTATGAATGTATGCGAATAAACTGAAATTAAATATAAAGAAAACCAAGTAAATTGTTTTCAGAGCACGTAACAAGTACATCAGACATGAAGCAGTGATTCACTTTTGCGATGAAGTTATCGAACGTGTCATAACACATAAATTTATTGGCGTCATATTTCATGAGCACTTGGACTGGTGACCTCACATTGATAAAGTACGTACAGATGTATCTAAATCTATCGGTATTATATACAGAATTAACAGTCTATTGCCCACCTGGTTGAAAAAGACAACTATATTATACAATGGTTCATTCGCGTTTGCATTGCGGTCTTCTTGTTTGGGGCACAGCTCCTAAAACAATCTTAGAACGCATATACTTACTCCAAAAGAAATTTATACGGTTAATAGAAAATGCACCTTACCTTCTCCATACTCAACTATTGTTTAGAAAATACCAGTTGCTTACCATATAGAATGTCATAAACAAAAAGACAGCGTTAGTCCCTTATTTAGAATTGTGTTTCAATCCTCTCGTATTTTACCACAAATACATCGCCAAAGTACACAACTACAACAAGCGACACACAAATTTCAATAAAGCAACAATTCGCACTAACTACGGTACCCAGAAACTCATATACAGAATTTGCAATTTTTTAAATGATCATCATCCTGCTTTAGGCATCACATACAGAATTTTCAATTTTTTAAATGACCATCATCCTGCTTTAAGCATTATTTATGAAAGCAAGTCTTTGACAGCTTACAAAAAGAATATCGTTTTGTACCTGTTGGCACTCCAGGCGTAACCATTCTATTCACATATCTAGTATTTTTGTGTGTGCTTTTTCATTCGTCACCATAAAGACGTTTTATCATGTCTGATTATGAATTATGCCCTGATTGTGTGCCTTCTGCTTTGAATGTCTTGTGCTCCTGAGTTGGAGCAATAAGGGGGCACACTCTTCGTCAGGCACTTATTTGCCGTTTGGTCTGCCCCTAGAAGACTGTAACTGTTGTTGTCTAAAATATAAACACTTTGATTTGAATACGGCACCTGAGATGGAGGCCGTGGGCAGACTTTCTGCTGGGCTTCAACGAATGCAAAACAGAAAATGAATCGATGTTCTCTGTTCCATATCTACAGCGCGATAAGCGGGACAAGAGAGAAAACATATAACGACAAACACAGAGCTGAGGTTGTCGTTATATATTCTCTCTCTTGTCCCGCTTATCGCGCTGTAGATATGGAACATCGTCACCAACTCGCCCAACAACTGACCCTGTAGATGTTCTCGGTGATGTTGATCTATGTTAATGGTTTCGCGATGGTCAAGATTATTTTATTGCTTCAGTACGGCGTCTTTGCTTTCATTTTGCTATGTTCCTTTCTCCGTCGAATGCTTCACGTGCGATTGAGATATCCTCAAGGTAACGAGACAGTTATTTTTCGGTTCTAATAATCAAGAGCTATTATTCTCCGAATACTGTGTTATTGAAAAATACTGATTTTATAGGTTTTTATGAGCATAAACTCATTGCTATATTTGGAAAATTCATTAATTGACAGGAGATGCAATGTTGTTTTACAAATATTTTTTTTATTTTTTGTTTTCGTGTCTCAAAGGCTGTTCCCGACAATTTCGCGCACCTTTGCAGAGCCGCCAACAATTACCGCCTTTCCGCGGAACCAAACGGTGGTAGCGGGAGAAGTGGCGGTGTTTGTATGCAAGGCTGAAGGCGACCCACGGCCGCAGTTAAAATGGCGCAAGAACAACAGGAGTCTCTCCTCCATCCTCCGGTACACGACGACCGAGATATCCCAAGGATCAGTGTTGCGCATCGATCCGATCCGCGCCAGAATGGACAACGCCACATTCCAGTGCGTTGCTCATAACGGTGTCGGCGAGCCGGAGCTCGCCGACTTTGCACTCATCGTGGTTGAAGGTGAGAGATATCTGCTTACATGTTTCTTTGAAATTTTATTTTATTTTGCAGAAGAGCTGTCGGCTGCAATATAGTTCAAGTGTGGTATCCAGATTGATTGACTGAATGTCCTTTATTGAATGGGAAGGCTCATGGCCATGGATGGGGATAAAGGGGTGTAGACAGAATCTTCATTGTTTAGATCGTCACTCAAATCACATTGCTCTAACCAGGCCTCTAAGCGAGCCATACTTGGCAAATATCATCTGTGTGTTAGCATCAGTTTCTAGAAGGGAACGGTAGTTCAGGCGGTAGGGTTTGATCTCGGAGCGTCCAGTAGAAAAAGCAGGGCAATTCAAGAGCAGATGAGATATGCCGCCGCGACTTAGAGTCGTACAGTGGGGGCACGTAATCATTTTTTCTGTATACTGACGCCAGCGGGCCATAATACGTGGTGTGTAAGCCGCATGGGCAATGAGCTTATTCAAAAAGACTTCTTAACTTCGGGTTGGTTTGGTTTGGTAAAACTTTATTTCCCACAGTAGGGGTCCCGGAGAACACTCGGCTAGGCGTCAGATTAAGATGGCAGCTCCCACGTCGGCACAGAGAGCCCGAAGCTCTCCTCTGCCTCGCGGGCCTCCTGGACAGAACGGGTGAGGTGGGTTTTTCTCGTAAAAGGTGGGTCTGGTGCGGCCAGCTGCATGCGATGCTGACTTGGCGTTCCTTGGCACGCATTCAAGTGTGGCATTGCAGACGGCAGGGACGCATCCCGCCTCGGCCAATCAGAACGCCTCAAAAGCCGGACACAGTGTGTCCACGATATAATGAACCATTAAAGGGTTTCTCCTTAAAAGTATAATTAAAAATGGGCACGAATGGTTGCACTTGAAAACGATATTAAGGCGAAAGCCTCTAAATGCTGTCGTGTTCTTGTTGTGGCTGTAGGAAGAAGGAAAAGAAAATGCACGGGTCTGCTACTGGCTCTGTAGCTGAGCCACCTCCGCTGCCTCGTGCAGACAGAATAGAAAATAGAGAAGAAAGAAAAGAAAGAGGGAAAGAAAGACGCGCGCCGCAACAACAGCCGCCGTCCACCATCGAAGCGGTGGCGGGCGCAATGACGGCCTACAAAAGATACAAATTCGGTGGCAGGCCAGGCCCCGCCGCAAGCAGCGGTGACCTACCTTTCCCAGCCCCATCAATCTCATGCTGTCGTGGACAAAGTGCGTCCCGCTTTTGAGGCGTTCTGATTGGCCGAGTACGTCCCTGCCATCTGCAGTGCCACACTTGAACCCGCGCCAAGGAACGCCGGGCGTCAGGAGCGGTGTGCCTTCCAAACTCACAGTTACCGGAGAAAGTGTGATAGATACATCGCCTTCCCTTTCCTGTAAACAAATTATATGTAGCGCTGCAACGACAAGAGGCTAACGATGGGAAGAAAATTATAGGATAGGAAGGGTGGGCTTTCGCCATTCTCCTGAAGAGACATCTAAGAAACCCTGTAATTATTGAAATGTCCGCACGCTCGTGTCGACATGCAAGCTGCAAGTTTCTACCGGTCGTGTTCAGCGCTTCCTCATTTAAAGCACTGAGATATAAACTGCTGTTACTATTGGACCTTCTCATTTATGCGACGAGTCAGGCGTTGTGTTGAAACGTCCCTTACGTTACCAATATATAGTGAAAACAATTCTCTCGTGCTGTCTCAGAACACACTTGCTGTGCGCTAGGAATGTAAATTTGTTAGTGGGTTTGTTGTTCTCTTAGTGTGCTTCCTTTCGTTGCTTTCCTAAGTTTTAATTTTTGTTCTGTCGCAGCGGACGTCATTCCGCAGGGCTTCCCCCGCCTTACGAGGCAGTACGGAACCCGGGTCGTCGAGCGTAGCCGCAACGTCACGCTACCCTGCAAAGCCGAAGGCGCACCCGAGCCCAGTCTTTCCTGGTTGCACAATAGTGTTCCTGTAAACATGTCCAACCCACGTTACTCCCTCGGCGCCGAAGGCAAGTCCCCGTCGATTGATGGGAAATAATCTGTCGCTGTGCAGGGCTATGTACTGTCACCCTGTAACAAGTATTAATCTTCACGCATCGTCTGCCAAGTTGAATGCGGTGAAACATTTCTGGCCACACGGCTACCGCGAGAGAACATTAATCATTTGTTACTTGTTTATAACCTTCCATCAGAAACGCGTGCGGGCAGTGAAAGATTAATCTGTCCATTTGACGTCGTAGAAAAGGTATTGCAAATGAACTGCGTCTTGCTGGCGAAGCAGTGAGTTTTCCAAATAACGTGCCAGAGTGGTTATCGTGGAACAAAAGAGACAAAGGAATAACTAGAGGCGCCAACCTCTCGATGTAATCTAAGTTTTCGCCAGAAGAAGCTATTGGCGAAGCACTTCTACATGAACACTGCTTTCTCCGCTGCTGAAAGTTTTGCTGTCAACAACGTCCAATTCGGGACAAAAGCCTTCAATATTGCCCAGCTCTGTAAAAGCGAGAGATTTTTCTCACGAAACAGTGTTTTGCCGTTTGTCGCTACAACAGATCTTTCCATAATATGGTAGTACACTTCAGAAATGTGTATCAGTATCTCTTTAGCCACAAAGGAAAGCACCATGCATACAAGGACAAATTGCTACAAAATTATTATCTTAAGCGGGGGTTCAGGCACTGGTAGCGGACAGGACCGGATTGTTGGTGGTTTAGCTTGTAGAGAGCTAGTCCGCCAAGACCACTTCCTCCTCTTTCTCAGCCATCTGCAACTTCGTAACTTAATCACAACTTCTTTACAATTGTATTACAATGTCAAGACCAAATTAGAACAAAAAATAGTTTCTACCATATAGGGTTGCCGGCTGTTTTTTTATGTACTTTCCTTAAATAAACATTGTTAATAATTAGCTGTATAAGTGTATAAACATAATGGCAACGAGAATCTAATACACCCACTTGCCAAAATAATAGCTATGCCTGGGAAGTCGCCTTGAAATGCATCGCCAAGACTCAGGAGCCATTGTCATAATAACGAATGTTAGCTCCTTTGAATGTTAGCTCTCGCTTATTGTTCAGTGAAACCTAATGCCTGCACTTACAAACGAATCCCCACCACCTCACAACTAAAAAACTTTTCTTGACCATTAACCTAGTTAATATTATTGGCCTTATTTGTGCAGTCATCCGCGGTTCTGCCATTGTAACTACCGTTGCGTGTGGTTGACGGACTATTGGCTGAGTAGGCAAGCAGTCGTATTACCCATCATAGACGAGGTGTAAACGTTTTTTCTGCTATCCGTAATAAACAAATGAAAAAATAAAAAAATTTTAAGGGATTAAGATAACCAAAAATCTGACATTTGAGCGCAGTTATCTAATTGGTTTTGCGATATATTGCTAGGACGAATCTTGAGATTGTATGTATGTATAGGCGCAGGTACAAATCATTCTATGTTATCATGAGATAAAGAGAATGTCTTAGAAGAGGAAACAGAAGAGCAAGAGGAAGCGACACAGAGCTCGAAGCTGTTCTTTATCTTTTTATTGAAAATAATGTGCTTTAGCTTGGAACTCTTTCTCTCGCTTACACCGACAAAGACGATAAGGCCAGACCACTCATTAGCTTCGTCCTGTGCCAGATAATATTTTAAAGAACAAAATAAAGAGAAGCCACAAACGAACGTCGCGGAGCTCGTGGCTCTTATTCTGAGGCACTCCCTTTGGCTCGCTAAGCCAGGCAACAATGGCGATGCGGCTCAAACATCGAACGGATACATATGAGCCATGCTCTTACGTGATGGCAACTAAGGAGATTCTACGCAAAGCTTCCGCGCTTTCACTAACGTTTTTAAACATTGAAGAACGCAGAGGTGATAAAATCATATAAAGCATTAAAGGGTGAAGTACCTGCTAATACATCTGTATATCTTAGCGGAGTCTCCCTCTACTCCCATTTACGCAAGGAATCCTCATGGAGGTAGATATCACGTGCTGTTGCCAATATAGAATAACAACCTAATCGAGAAACCATATTTGCATCATAATTCAAAATAAAAAGTAGCTAGAAAAAGCAATTAGAAAGAAGATGAATATTTGAAGCTCAGAAAGATACTCCAAGCAAAGTCAGTCATTTAAACATACTGGTAGACAGTCAAATTGTTTTGCTAGGTAGGTGATCTTTTTCATTATTATTGTTGTGAACGGTTTTGGTACAATAGTATTTTCGGGTTCTGCTCTATTTTCGCTCAAGCCGCATATCTAATTTTGGCATGAAAAGAAATGTATATCAGTCATTTTACTTTCAAAGATTGATGTCCATAGTGGTAAGCGCTAAAATTACAATCATTGATCCACTGTGGAGATCGTAGAGGTTTACTCAAGCCTAAACCCATGTGGATACTTAGTGTCTAAGAACTCATTTTTTCATTTCAGTTACACCTGCCATGTTTACATAGCGTGTACTAATTTGATAAACCCGAGGCGACCATGAAGGAAAAGACGGCCCAGCTCTGTGTGTATGAAGTGCAGCACTTCGGAATTTTCGATTGACGACGAAAATTTAACAAAGTACAAGAAAAAATGTAAATTGTAATACATTCTAATCTAAATTATCGTTTTCAATTTCAGCAAACAACACAATAATCCACATTCACCCTTACTAATAGTGAACGGTGCATCTTTATTCACTAACTAATCACTTTTAGCATGCACATTCCTCACTACCTATAAGACATTGATTTACCTTACCTTATTTGCCCACGACCAAAAAGACAGTCATTTACCTTCTCTAGACGCGAGACATGATTCTCAATATGAAGTTACGTGCGCTATGCCATAAGTTCGTAATAACTGAAAATTAAAACCATTGATTGCAAGCGCAATAATGTTAGATTCGTTATCTCGAGTTTTTAAATAGAAAGGAGCATTGAAGCCTGTTTTCAGTCCCAGAATAGGCTGACGCCCGCGCATTTTGAGTCCGTAATATCCGGGCTTAACATTTTTGCAGCTCTACGGCCGCGTTTACAAAAGGGGACTCTCGCATTGTTTTGCCTTCACTGTCCACCTTGTGTCCGTGTGTTGGAAAGTTTTGTGCTCTATTTTATTTCACCCAGTTTATCACGATCATCGTTGACTGCCATGAAAAGGCCCCGTCAAACTCTTCAAAGCAGTTAGGCTTTGGCTTCCCAAGCAGGCATCTTTTTTAAGCTCATCGAATTGATTACCGTAATGCAAGGACGGCTTAACTGCGATAGCTGTGGTCGCATTGCAGGTTTCCTGCACATAGATGATGCCCGGGTGGAGGACCAGGGCCGGTACGAGTGCGTTGCCGAGAACAGTCAGGGGATCGCCATTTCATCCACTGTGACCCTATACGTCCGCGGTAAGTATATTGAGCCACCGAGGTCATCCGTCGAAGGCCATCGCGCGGCTAACGTTAGTTTCAAGCAATAAAGGACCCATTCATGCCCACAGGAAAACGCGACATCCGTCGTATGGACCGTCTTTGTACATTCTGCGTCATCATTGTGTAGAGCGCTCGATCGGCGCAGTTCCCTTCATAAAAATCGACCCGTCGTAGCAGTTTCTACTTGTTAGAGGCAACGCCTATGCGGAAGTCGATCTACAGAGACCTGCGAAGAAGAGGAGCGCAAGTATTCTGTGCGGAAAACATGCACTGCTTTCTAATTATAGTCTTCATTGCAGGATGAGCACTGCTTAGCGCTGTACACAAGGAGGAAGCAGACTGTACATTACTACAGGTTCCCGCTTTGTTAATGTCGGACACTGTCTCTGTAATGAGCAAATATCGCTTGTGTGTCGGCAGCAGAATGCGAGTTTCTTGTACATGCGTCTGTAAGAGGGAGTAGCACTTGAGCTACTTTTGCGGAAACCTTTAGATAACCACTTGAGTGGTGAGTGTTTTGAACAATACGCTCTGCTATAATACTTTTTTATCGCTTATCTAATGTCACTGATAAACTTTATCTTGACAAGGCTCTGGGAAAAATAAGAGATTAAGCATTGGGGCTAAGAGACTAATCCTCAAAATTGCGAAAAAAAAACCGGAAGCGAACAAAATAAAAGGTAGCACTGTCAATGTTTGCGCACTGCTTTTAGCAGATCTCGTTTTCTGCTCGCACTGGCACATGTGACTCTTACTGAGAATAAGGTTGTTAAACCTGTCTAAGAAGTTTGGCGAAAACGCCTTAAGTATAAATGAATTATGATCTGAAAAAGTGCACATGATAAATCAGCCTTATGAAAGAGAAGAAGCAAACGATACCCTTTTTATAAAAACTGTATACATATTACCTAATATGTTTTCAGACTACCGTATTGCCCTGTCCCTTTTGCAAGTATCACCAGCCCTAAAAGTACTTACCTTGGTAGCTAAGTAAGCGTCATATTCCCCAGCAAGTCTTTTAGCAGCACAAGTTGTACTAATTTATTTTGTTCCCTCTAAACTCTGCCGTTATCGACCCACCTAGAATTGCAAAAGTGGAGTATATGGTCTTCAAGGGACTCATCGCTAGCAAAGAGTGCCGTAGTGTTTTGCTCAGGATTGTTCAAAACTATCCTTGCTCCGCTACAATGCTTTGTGAGCATGCAGCAAATGGGTATAGAAAACTGGGCGAATTGGATTGGATTCATCTTCAAGCAGCGCGAAACACAAGACTCCTGTTCTTTTAATCTGGTGTTTCGCGCTGCTTTAAGATGAGCAAACGGGTGCTTTTGTACGGCATCTTCTTGAAAACAGGGGTGCCGCCCGGCTAGGATCGAACCCACTAGGTAAGGATAAGCAGTTAAAAGCCACATTCACTTGGTTGTCGCAGCGAGTGACGAGGCTGTTGTGAAGTTGTGGCGTGCTGCTGTTTCTACCGCGCCAAATACAACGCATAAAGCGCCAAGACTTTCCTCGGATTAGATGCCAAGTTATTGGTATCAGCTTCCTGCAATAATTACCCTGCGATTTCTAGGAGAGCGAAAATTGTACAATGTATTCAACCTGCAATGGTAGGGCTTTTTTTGCACCCAAGTCATCAGGCGTAAAAAAGGAGTGGCTTGTAGGCCCCCTCGCGCCGCTCTCTTCTCGCAAGCCTCGGTACAGGCGCCTTAGCGCGAGCAGCGCAATTACAAAAAGCTAACAGTTCAAATCTGAACGCTGTCGGAGCTGGTTACTCCGCATCCTAGCTTCAACATATCTGGTGACTTGGCATCGACCACGCAACCCTGACCTCCTAGATGGATTCCGATGGATATTGCACCCCTCTTACTGCCGGCGACCCGCCCCAGGACGCTTGGCAAAACGGCGCTTCGTTGGCCGCGTTACAACCAGTCAACCTGCCGCCATTTTGGCCCAACAGCCCTCTTGTCTGGCTACTCGAGGTTGAGGCGCATTTCCTCTTGCGGTTTATCACCAGCCAGGAGAACTAGTTCCGCCATCTCGTGTCTTCCCTACCTCCTGGCCTCGGTAAGGAAATAGCGGACATTATCGCCTTGCCGGACACGGCCCGACCATTTGACACGTTGAAGGCGGCTCTCGTTGACCGCAAACCAGCGTCCGAGCGCAGCCGACTCCAGCAAGCTCCCCACCGCTACAGAGCTCGGTGATAGCCGTCCTTCGCAGGTTTTCCGTCACATGCGACAGTTGCGTGGAGACTCCCCCTCGGGACAGGACAGTTTACTGCGTGAGTTGTTCCTCCAGCGACTTACCCATTATATGGCCTGCGTCCTCGCGGCTGCGGGTGATGTCCCTCTGGACAAGCTCGCCAAATTCTCGGATCATGTTGCGGATTTCTCAAGGCACGTCAGTGTCAGCGCCGTGACCGTTTCCCCTTGCACTACTACCATGGCCTCCCAGCTTGTGAGCATAGAATTGCGACTCGATGCTTTTACCAGTTGGCTTGATGATCTCACGCTCTTGCCACACCGTTCTCCACCGAGGTTCCAGTCCCGCCGCTCCTCGCAGGCACCGACGCCCTCGCCGGAACTCCAACCACACGAAGCACGGCACGACTTCCCCTCCTCGGCTATGGGCTGGTACCACCGTATTTTCTGCAGCTCTGCGCGAACTTGCACCCACCTGTCCTGGTTGGGAAACGCTGCCACCGGCCACTGAGGTCTGCTGGACGGACATGCCGCTTATTTTATGTTTCAGACAAGATCACTGGCGCTCGTTTCCTCATTGACAGGAGAGCACAGGTTAGTGTAATACAAGCAGATTGGGCAGATCGCCGTCGCAACGAACCGACCTCCCCGCTCCAAGCGATAAACAACTCCTCCCCATCCGCACGTACGGCCAACGGCCTCTTAGGATTCCCGCGGATGTTCCGCTGCATTTTCATCATCACGAATGTCTAAAAAACTTCTCGGTGCTAATTTCTTCAATTTTGTCAACCTCGCTGTCGATATGCAGGCCGACTGCCTCATCGATCTCAGCCCGTTACCCTCCGCCAACGGCGTACTCTCCACATCATCGGCGACAGGTCTTAAAGTTCTCGTCCCTGCTTCTACGCACAGAAAAATCTTTGCCGATTATCCCAGCATCACGAAGCCGCACGTCAGAGAGTCCCCGGTGAAACGCCCCATCACCCACCACATTGTGAACTCTGGACCACCTGTGTTTGCTCACCCTCGCCGCCTGTTTTAAAAACACCTTGCTGTCGCTCGCCGTGCGTTTCAACACATGCTTGAACTCGGCATTGTGCGCCTTTCCTCCCGCAACTAGGCATCGCTACTCGACATGATGCCAGAGGTCCCGGACACTGGAGCCCATTACCGCGCACTCAATGCTCACACCTTACCAGATCGCTATCCACTTCCTTACAAACAGAACTTCTCATTAAATTTGGCTGGTTGCATGATCTTCTCTAAGATTAACTTAAGGAATGCTTACTATCAAATCCTCGTCAAGTCCGCTGATATTCCGAAGACGGTCATTACCACACCATTCAGCTTCTTTGCGTATCTGAGCTTTCCTTTCAGATTTGGCAACGCTGCACACTTCTCACCAAACTATAAACGAGGTTACGCGAGGTCTCGACTCCGTTTGGCCCTACATCGATGGTCACCTGTTCGCAAGCTCCTCCAAGGATGAGCACGAGCTCACCTGCGCGCCCTTTTCCAACGCCTTGATGAATACGGACACGTTATCTATCTGGACAAGTACCTTTTTGGCGTCGCTAGAAACGAGTTCCTAGGCCATCTTGTCACTCCAAAATGCATCCGGCATCTCGACATCTCAACAGCAAAGTAAATGCCATTCAAAATTTTCCACCCCCTACATCACTTAAGAAGCGCAGAGAATCCTTGGGCCTTTTGAACTTTCAGCGCCACTTTCTACCCAAGTGTGCCAATTTCCTGAAGCTTCTAATTGAGCTTTTGGCTGCCAAAAATGATCGAGCTGCTCCACTTGAGTGGACTTACGACCCTGCAGCTGCATTCGCTGCTGCGAAGAGGGCGCTCGCAGACGCCACTTTGCTAATACATCCCGTCCTAATGCTCCCCTGCGTCTTGTCACTGATGCGCCTAGCATTGCAGTCGGCGCAGTACTTGAGCGGCACGTCTCTAGCAGCCGGCTCTCCGGTTTTTCTTACAAAAGCTAAAGCCACCAGTGGCTAAATATAGCAACTTCGGTCGAGAACTCCTCGCGGTGTACTTCGCCATCGAGCATATCCGCAAGGGAAGGAAAGCGTAGCAGGGGGCGGCAGAAAGTTAGGTGGGCGGATGAGATTAAGAAGTTCGCAGGGGTCAAGTGGATGCAGCTAGCATAGAACCGGGTTAAGTGGAGAAATATGGGAGAGGCCTTCGCCCTGCAGTGGGTATAATCAGGCTAATGATGATGATGATGATATCCGCAACTTCTTGGAGGATCGGGACTTTCAGGTCGTCACAGACCCTAAGCCTTGACGTTTGGCTTCCAACAAATCACAGCACCTACACTGAATGCGAGATTCGCCAACTGTCATTTATCTGAGTTTACATCGGATCTCCGTCATGTCCATGCACCGGAAAATGCTGCTGCTGACTAACGTTCCCGTCCGTGTGCTTTGCAATGTCAGCGCACGTTAAAGATCCCCAGGTGGTCGAAATTACTCCGCAGTCCCCCACTACTGCTCCCCTTTCTCTCTATCCACTTTCACTCCCACCTTCATCCCTTCCCTTACGGCGCGGTTCAGGTGTCCACACAGCAAGTGCGACAGATACTGCGCCTTTCCCTTCCTATGAACCAACCAACCAACCAACCAACCAATTAACCAACCAACCAACCAACCAACC
>JAJIZL010125595.1:461724-475877 GCA_023969395.1 Amblyomma maculatum | reverse complement strand
TTCTTTCTTTCTTTCTTTCTTTCTTTCTTTCTTTCTTTCTTTCTTTCCTTCTTTCTTTCTTTATTTGTTCCTTTCTATTACAGAAAGCCGGAGCGAAAGCTAAAGGCTACAGAGCCTGACAAAGGCTTCCGCTCCGGATGACGTTCAGCGTGCAGTTTGAAAAACGTATACAAAACATACAAAAGAGCACTTCGAATCATAAACACAACGCGCAAATACAGAAATTTGATTGCATGAAACTGAGTCACTCCAAATAACTATGGATAGGAAAAAAAGAAATACAAAAGATTGGCATTTTATTGCGGATTGCTATGTAATAAACCAACTGCAATTAATGAAACCGATGAAACATACCGCTGTAGACGATATCAATAAAACCGTTTGTTGAACTTAGTGATACAGTATAGAACACTTGCGAAATAATAAAGAAAAGCACATGTAACCTCTGATACAAAAAAACACAAAACAAAAAATTAAACTATGTAATTGCGATGTCATGCTTGAGTAATAGGGCTTTAAGAAACTTTTTGGTGACAGGTTTGTTAAAGTTTACGAGCGTATCTACACGATTCAACAGAAACGGTATCTGGTAGTCTGTATGTTGCCGGCCGTAGTTTGTTCTTGTGACAGGTGTCCTTCTGAGTACTCGGCGAAAAGAATACTGTGAACTTGGGTTTGAATCAGAAGCTTTATATAACTTATTATTGTTAATGTACTGTATGAGCTTGTAGTAGTAGACCTGGTTTGCTTTGATTATTAAATGTTGTGAAAAAAGCGGATGCGTTGGAAGAAGATGGGGCTTGCCATAAAAGTTTTGAAATATTCTCAGTATTTTCTTCTGCAATAAAATTAAATTCTTATAATTTTGGGCTGTCGTAGTTCCCCAGACGAGTGCGCAGTAAGACAGTCGAGAGTAGAAGAGGGTATAATACAACATTTTTTTCAGCCAAAGTGGAACGAGGTTCTTAATCTTATACAGACACCCAACAGCTCGACTTAAGTCCCCTGCTAGACGACTAACATGCGTATTCCAAGATAAGTTATTCTGAAACCACACACCCAAAAATTTTTGTGTCGATACCTGATCTAGCAGTTTATTACGGAAATTGATGGCGATTTTGCAACATAGAGGCTTATTTATTGGTGCAAAGATTATATATTTGGTTTTGTGTATGTTTAACCTTAATTTATTAACATCGAGCCAGAGGGATAGTGAGTTGAGGTAGTTATTCACTGTGTCCTGGAGCGAAATGAGCGATCTGCCTGCGAAGAAAAGATTAGTGTCATCTGCGTACATAATTAATTTTGGCGAACTTCGTATATTGCAGATGTCATTAATGTATAAATTGAACAATATCGGTCCTAGAATTGATCCTTGCGGTACGCCGTACAGTACATTTAATAATGATGAATGCGCATTATTTATTGTAACATATTGGGAACGATTAGTCAAATAATTTCTTATTAGATCTAATGCGACACCTCGTATACCGTAGTCGTAAAGCTTCATTAATAATATTTCATGGTCCACCGAATCGAAAGCCTTCTGAAGATCCAGAAATATACCTACTGTGTAGAGTCCTTGTTCAATATTGCGTATTATTTCGTTTTTAATGTTCAGTAAAGCCTGTTCAGTTGACTTATTCTTTTGGAATCCGTATTGTGTCTCATAGATTATGTTATGTTTTCTTATGAAATCTTCCATTCTGACGTTTATAACACCCTCAAAAACTTTTGACAAAAGGGGGAGCACTGATATGGGACGGAAGTTGTTAACTGAGTAATCACTCCCGCCTTTATGAATTGGACTCACCCTTGCTATTTTGAGTTGATCAGGAAATATTCCAGTCTCCAGCATACTATTAACAATATGGGTAAGAACAACAGAGATTAGATCGGAAATATATTTTATAGGAATTGCCTTAATATCATCAATGCCGGCCGCAGTGCTATTTTTAAGATTTTCTATCAGTCGCTCAATTTCAAGTGGTGTGGTTGGCGACACTGCCAATGAGTTCAGAACAGTAGGTTTCGGTAAGACAAGCTCTTGTACAGGTGGGCAAGTGGAAGTGTATTTTCCGCTTTGTATGAAATGGTTGTTGAGGGTATCAGCAGCTGTTGTGTCACTAAGATTTCCGTGTGGCGAGGAAACCTGAATAGCTTCCTTACGAGGACTGCAGTGCGTGAGGTTTCTGACCTCTTGCCAAATTTTCCTAGGGTTATCGGAAACACGGGTAAACAACTTTTCATAGTAATCTAACTTTGCTTGCTTAAGTTCTTTATTAAGTCGGTTGCGATATTTTTTGAATTCTACAAGCTTACTGACATCACGAGTTTTTATAAAGGAATGGTACAATTTGTGTTTGTGTTTAATCCTGTCTAAGAGTACTGCATCTATCCATGGTTTCCTAATTTTGTTTTTGTATTTTATGCTCCTTGCACTCAACGGAAATGCTTTATTGTAGCAGTGTTTCAGTTTCTCGGCAAATAGAGCGTACGCAATGTTCGGGTTTGATTCATTGAAAACAGATTCCCAATCAGTGTCTTCTATCAAACGGCGAAAATCCTTTAGTGCCTTGCTAGATATGTTACGACATGAAGGTGAATCGATTTTAATTTTTTCTTTGTGTACGATCGGTATAAAACAGAAAATGGGCAGATGATCACTTATGGCAAGTGATAACACGCCAGACGAAGCGTGCAACGGGTCCACGTTTGTGATGCAGACGTCTAATAATGTAGCACTGTGCTCCGTAATGCGCGTGGCTAAGGAGACAAGATTAGAACATGCATAGGAATTCACTATATCGCTAAGAGTTCTGGAATTCACATCCCCCGCCATTAGGTTTACATTCATGTCACCCATAACAACAAACTTAGTCCCGGTGTTACTTAAGTGGTTTAACATATCATCGGCAAAAGAAAAGAAATTTGTTTTATTTCCGCATGGTGGTCGGTACACAACTGCGACGATAACCGATTTGAGACGCACGGTTAGACACTCAACATGTTGGTCGATAAAAGAAAATTCAGACACTACTTCATGCGATAGATGCTTTCGGACGTAGATAGCGACTCCCCCACCACGCCCAGAATTTCGTTCAAGGCCATGACACACGTAGTTATCAAGATGTGGTGGGTTATCATTTGCTGTCAACCAGGTTTCTGAAATAAGCACGAGATCAAACTCAACTACAGTGTTTTCGAATAAATCGAGTAGTTTTTCGTGTTTGTTTCTGATGCTGCGCATATTTAGATGCAATATTGAAAAACACTCATGAAGATTTGCATATGTGTCGTTAAAGGAATGATAGTCGTAATATCTGCACATGCCATCACAAGGCATGGTCGTGGTGGCATGCTCAGCCATTACTTGTTCTGATTGTTTTTTTTCAGCGGCATGTTTTTTTTTTCTTTTTACGCGGTCATGCTGTCAAGGTCATCGGCAGAAAAAATGCGCAGGACTGTAGATGTCTCATTTTGTCGGGCAAATATTTTGCCTCCATTAGTCCTCACCAATCTGTACAGCAGCCCTAAGGATACGAGGCAAGGGTTTAGAGGCATTCTGGCCAAGATTGTGCACATCGCCAAAGACAGTCCGCTGATTATAGGTGGAGATTTTAACGCCCCCCACCAGGTTTGTGGCTACGCGTATCCCTCTAGCAAGGGAAATCGTCTTCTCACGACAGCCTCCGATCTCGACTTCACGCTGATCACAGACCCGGAGACCCCAACCAGATGTGGCACTTCCACATGTCGAGACACCACACCGGACCTTACTTTTGTCCGGGGCCTAGAAAAATGTGCCTGGCACAACTCAGGAATAGACCTTGGGAGGGACCACTATATTCTCCGAATTGATGCAGAGATACCGGGAAAGAGGCAAAGGGAATACAAACTTATCGATTGGGACAAATTTCGTGCAATACGGGCGCAGCCATCCAACTCATCAGGAGCAACCACAAAGCACACGATAACGAGCTGGACCGAGCAGCTCAAAGCAGACATCGCAGCCTCGGAACGGACAATTACCACGGACGTTAAGGTAGAGAGGATGGACAGTCGGCTAGCGAATCTTCTCGAAGCCAAACATTTCATTCTAGCCAAGTGGAAGGGTCAACGTCTTAACAGAAGACTACGAAGGAAACTTGCCGAACTCAACAAGACCATTGAACAATATTGCATGGTTCTCTCCCGACAACAATGGGATGAAGTCTGTAACTCCCTCAATGGGCAAATACGCAGAGGAAGTGGGGGGGGGGACTCATAAAACACCTCCAAAACGAACACGGAACAAAGTCCAAAACTATGCAACGGATCAGGCTAAGTGAATTAGTATATCGCGTAAAGCAAATCAGTACCGCCGTAGCCCTTCTGGATTACCTTGCCAAACGGTACTTAGTGCTTAAATCGGGGCTACCCAGTACCTTACAGAGGAAAAGCTATGACAGTGCCCCAAACTCAGAGCTAGATACGGACTTCACAGAAAGCGAAGTACGCTTCGCAATTTACGAACTCAACAGTAACTCTGCAGCCGGCCCCGATGGTATCAAAAATCGGGCTCTCCGAAACTTAGAGGACGACTCGGTCACGTTCCTAACGCAACAAATCAGTGAAGTCTGGAAAACTGGCCAACTGCCTGCAGAGTGGAAGCATGCCAATAGGATCCTCATCCCAAAACCGGGCAAGCCGCTGGGCTTACCCAACCTAAGGCCGATCTCACTGACGTACTGCCTAGGAAAGCTAGCCGAACACGTCATCCTGAATAGACTATGGGAATACGTCGAAGAAAAGGAGTACTTCCCTTACAATATGATTGGCTTCAGGCCAGGTCTCTCAACGCAAGACGCTATGCTACGCATCAAGAAAAGTCTGTTGGATCGCCACACACGAGACACCAAGTCGCTACTGGGACTCGACGTGGAGCAAGCTTTTGACAAAATCCATCATCAAGACATTCTCAAAGCCATATCTGACCGCAATCTCGGAACACGCTTCTACCACTATTTCAAACCGTTTCTGCAGGATCGAACGGCCACTATCCGGATAGGCGAACACATCTCGGAGAGCTTTAATCTGGGCGATAAGGGAACAACACAAGGCTCAGTACTTTCACCATTCTTATTTAACTTGGTGATGACAAAGCTTTCTCGCGCATTGGGTGAAATTGCTGATGTGGAGCACACCATATACGCAGACGATGTTACCATCTGGAGCACCGGTGTCTGCGATGCGGAATTGGAAGCGCGCATGCAAGAAGCCATCACGGTTACCGAGGCCCATCTTGCCCCAATGGGACTTCGCTGCTCTTCTAGAAAATCCGAGCTACTTATCTACCACCCCCCAAGACCCGGGCGCCCGTCCAACGACTGGCGCCGACACCACACACCATGCATAGAGTTACACGACAGGGATGGAAATCGCATACCCACGGTCGATAAAATACGAATTCTAGGATTACTCATCCAAAGCAACGGGTCCAACTGGGCGATGCTTGACAGCATAACGATCAAGATTGCAAACGCGATCCGGATGCTTCGGCGCATCATGAATAGGCACAGGGGACTGAGCGAGACAACGCTATTCAAATGGTCCATGCTTTTGTACTCTGTCACATCACATACGTGGCTGCAATGCTCAACTGGAAAAAGGAACATCAGAGAAGGCTTGAAGTACACATACGCCGAGCTTTCAAGACAGCGTTGGGGCTCCCCGATAATGCCTCCACTGAATTACTCTTACAGCTAGGAGTGCACAATACACTTGTCGAAATCATCGAGGCACAGCACACGGCACAGATTGCACGCCTATCAAGCACCAAAGCGGGCAGAGAGATTCTCGTTAAGCTGGGCCTGAACACCATAGTAGAAAAGGACAACGTGCTGCAGTTACCTAAAGTCGTGCGAGAAGCAATCAAAGTGTCCCCCTTCCCAAGTAACGTACACCCAATCCACAATATAGGAAGAAAGCTCGCCCGCGCCAAAGCCCTCGCTGCGGACGCGGCACAGTTCCCCGACCAGACAGCTTTCGTGGATGCAGCGTACATACCGGAAAAGCATGCCTATTCGGTAGCAGTAGTCGACGGGCACGGGCGTACGCGCGCAAACACACACGACCACTAAGGACAAGAGACGAGACACAACTCACACTTTACACCAAGAAGCCAGAGGTAGCTGAAGAAGCAGCGATAGCACTAGCTCTAAAAGACTCGGACTTCACAACTCTATACAGCGACTCCTCTAGAGCAGCCACTCGAGCTTTCGCCTAGGGCGGGATAGACAAGACGGCGCTACGGATCTTAGGCGGAAGTAACATCACCGATCACTCCATTGTATGGTTCCCGGCACACATGGGCAGCTAAGAGGGCGGCCTGCGGAATCTCAACGAGATCGCACACGAGGCGGCGCGAGGACTCATCGACCGCGTCCCTCCGGTTTCCCCTGCTACTCCACATATGAGTTTAGAGATCAATTATTCACGTACAACCAGCTCACTAACCACTTTTATCTAGGCAGACGACCATTTCCCCTCCCGGATAAGAAATTAACCCGCAGCCAATCAGTCACGTTACGCTTGCTCCAAACGAACTCATACCCCAACCCCTGGCGCATGAAGCACATCGACCCAGACTACGACGGACAACATGTGTGTGAACGGTGCAGTGACCGTGTAGACTTAAACCATATGCTGTGTGGTTGTGCATCGAGCGACGCCTACGCCAAGAACAAGGAACGTTGGGACAGTTTTAAAAAGTGCTTCACTACATGATCAGCTTCAGGCTGTCCAGGAGGCCCGCGCGGCGGCGGAGAGCTTCGGGCTCTCTGTGCCGACGTGGAAGCTGCCCTCTACACCTGGCGCCTAGCCGAGTGTCCTCCAGGACCCCTACTGTGGGAAATAAAGTTTTACCAAACCAAACCGACTCAATAGTGGACATGGAGGAGTTAGCACCCGGACAGCGCAACGATCCGCAGCTGCATCGCCTTCGTTCCTCGTCCATGTCCCTGTCTTTCGCTGAATGTCCGCTGCCGTTTTTCTCCACGTTAATAACGTGCAAGACATCTACTAATGTTCCATGCCTCTATGTACCGTTGGCTTTCCTTCACGTCATATTTGACAAATGGCAACTCATGAGCCACCCTGGTATTTGTGCCACAGAGAGGCTGGTTACATCGCTCTTCCTTTGGCCGACCATGAATGCTTATGTCCGTCGCTGGGCACGAAACTGCCTTCAATGTCAGCGCGTGAAAGTTCAACGGCATACCGTCACGCCTGCTTCTCTTTTTCGGCATCCCGATACGAGGTTATCCCACGACCACATAGAGGTTGTTGGACCTCTTCCGTCATCTAGCGGGGCCTCGTATCTGCTCACATGTGTGGATCATTTCACTCGCTGACCCGAGGTTATACTCATTTCTGACATTGCGACAGAGACAGTTGCTGCGGCCTTCATGCCCGGCTGGCTGACTCGTTTCGGCTGCCCGTCTGTCGTCAGCACCGACCTTGGCGGATAGTTTCAGCCGACCCTATTCACTGCGCTTGCCAATATTCTGGGCGTCCGCCATATTCATACCACCATCAACCATCCTTCGGCAAATGGCATAATCGAACGTCTTCATCGCCAACTCAAGGCTGCCCCTACTTCATAAACCGAGGGAACTCTGGTCGAAACATCTTCCCCTCGTCCTTCTGTGTACCCGTTCAGCACTGAAGGCTGACCTTGGCTGCTCTTCTGCTGAGGTGGGTTATGGCGTTCCCCTGCGACGTCCTGGGAATACTCTCCTTCGTCCCCTTCGCTCACCTCTGATACTTCTCCCGACCTCCCGGATCTCCGGAACACCTTTTGACACATCACTCTTGCCATCCCTGCTAATCGTTACCCTCAATCCCTATTTGTGAGCCAGGATCTGTACTCCTGCAGCTATGTTTTGTTAGCCGTGACCACGTCCATCCTCCCATAACACCGGCCTACGACGGGCTATTCCGCGTGCTTCTGCGCGCGACGAAGGCATTCACCCTAGACACCAACGGTCGTGAAGAGGTTGTGTCTGGTGACGAGCTGAAACCTGCCTATATTGCCACTACTCCAACCCCGACCCTTCCACCACTCTCGCTTCGATTCTGCCGACTCTGCCACCAAATTCGTCCGCTGCATGGGCAGATTCCGCGGCTTCAGCTCTACGGGGGGAGCCCTGTAGTGCTCCTCGCGCCGCGCTCTTTTCGCAAGCCACGCCACGGCGCAGGACAAAGAGGATGGCACTAGGCGCCTCAGCGCGAGCAACGCAATAAAAAAAAACAGTTTGAACCCGAACGCTGTCGGAGCTGGATATTAGCCTAAACTAAAAAAGCCTTCATCAACCATTGCAGGAATGTCAACAAAATCAGAGAGCATCAAACTATAGTCAAGCTCACCTAAAGAGCTGCGGTTATAGTGAACGGTCACCTATTATGAATGTGAGATGAGCTACCTACGCCGTAGTATTTCACCTCAGATAAAACGAAATACCGTAGTCACACGTTTTGTTTATAGCAAATGGGGAGATCGGCGACTCGTTGCTGCAGTGAAAAAACGCGAGCTTCCCGCTAATTCTGGGATCGAAAAGCCTTTTGTATGTCCCGAACGTATAGCACCGTTCAAAGAAAGTTTCGAAGGACTCTCCGATAAAACAGGCTACAACGTCAATCGGTGCGTTTAGAACACCAATTTTGTGTAAAGCTCCCAATGTAGAAGCAGAATGGTGGTAAACAAAAGAACGTGGAAGCCTTGAGAATGAAACGACTTCAATGAGCCAAGTTCAGGGCGTGTGCCGGGGGCCAAGACATCGTCTTCAGTTCTACAGCCATGTAGAGGCAGCGCATATATCGCAGATACTTTGCAAATACAGCACTCTGAGGCAATTAGCGGTTCAGTGGGAGTAATGCCAGCCTTAGTCCTTAAAATGCGCCATTTTTCTCTATGTTCGCAACCCCCCGCTTCTCCAGGAACGCGTGTCGTGCGAATAATGAACGAAATATTTACTCAGGAAGAGGGACACTGACAAAATTTCGAGCAAACGACTCTATGCAGTACTGCTTTTTTTTGTTACCAGCCAGGATACCATCTAATGACAGTGACAGCACAGATTCTTTTTGAGCTGTAGTGTACTGACTGCTCTGCTTGAGGAGAATGCTTCGTGGAATGAACGGGGTCTGCAGCTGACAGAGTAAACAGACATGTACGACGCGCTTCAACACGCATCGAAGGTGACTCTTCCTGGCCTTACGGGGCTGGGAGGGTAGGTCAACGCCGCTTGCGGCGGGGGCTAGCCAGCCAACCAATTTTTATATGTTGTAGGCCGTCGTTGCACCCGCCACCACTTCGGTGGTGGACGACGGTTGTTTTTGCAGCACGCGTCTTTCTCTCCTTCTTTTTCTTTCTTCTCTTTTTTTCTTCTGTCCGCACGAGGCAGCGGAGGTTGCTCAGACACAGAGCGAGTAGCAGGCCCGTGCATTTTTTTCCCTCTTCCTACAGCCACAACAACAAGAACAACAACACGCATTGATTGCGTATTGTAAAAGGTAGGATTAAGCAAGCACACGTAATAAAAATTTGGTCCTATCGTCTACAATCGTATGTGGTGATCGTAAGCGTTGCATAATAAAGCAATAATATTCGCTCATAATTTATCGATGTCCGGTTAGGCAAAATATGCCGAGCTTGAGGTCCAAAGCTACGGTGAAAGGAAATGATTCTTCTCGTCGCAAACTTATGTAAAGCCCAACAGAGACACCATAACCAGACAAGAGAGATAGGACAGGGCGCTAATTGTAGCACCTTGTCATGTCTCTTCAGTTATGCGTCTCATGTCTGCGTTAGTTGTCCCCATCTTATTTGTGCTATGTCTTCAAGAGCCTTACATAAGTTTACGAGCATGAACCAACTAGCCCCGCAACGTATTTTACTTGTCGCGTCCGCGTTTCGGCGAGATAGCGTTCACTAGTGTGCGTTCCTAATTACCCGTGCGCAGAGAGTCCTGCTTTTCGAAAATTATGTTGACGTTCATACGTAGCAGTGGCACATCAACTTGAATTTAGCGAATTTGGCTACCACGTTAAAGTGTGCTTTTGTAGAGGGCTTGAAACCAAACACTATGCTTTCAGAAGCTTTCAGGCCACTCAGATTCTAAATCAATTTACCAGCGCAGACACCTTCGTCGTCTTCTCGAGGAGCGATGGAGACGGTACCGCAGAAGCAAAGAATGCCAGGTTGGCTTCCAGCGATCTAATAAATTACCATTTACAACGTTCATGCATCCGACAAGACTTCCTTGCGTGATCGGCAGCTGAGCTGGCAGACATATGACAATGGGCACGAACTATATTCACGCACTTCCTTCGACTGCCACTGCTGGTTTTACCTTGATCCGTAGCCTTGAATATGTTGCAGACTTCGCTGCTGTAAAAAGAACGTAACTAGGCTGTCACATCGCTGAGCAATGCTATATACTTTGCTGTATAGTCGCAGCTAAGGGCTCTGCAAAGTCAAAATATAGTCCCTCAGAGCACCTGAAGAACACGTGCGAAGTCAAGGGCTATAAAAGGACTTACGGACAGCCTAAATGATTGTTAAGGCCATGCAAACGTGATACATTCGTCAAATTTAACATTTTGCTGTACACAAGCCTGTACACATCCAGAAAAACGAACACCATTAGTGGTGCCTACTTTCATCGCAGCAAAACCTGCTTACTTGAGCCTAAGCTCTGTTATGCATGGGTACACAGTAGCCTCCGCCGAAAAGCTGACTTTCTCGGACCAGCACGCACTTCATCCGTGGGAAGACTCAGCAACCAAGCGCAGAGAAAAGAGTTGTTAAACCTCCTGCCTAGTCACACGGGTGGTGAGTGAGTGTTAAAGAATACCAGTTGTCCAAAATTATCGGAACCCGACACTAAGGCGTCCGTCGGCTCAAGGTCAAAAGCAGTAGTGGGAGTGACAGTGCGGGGAATGATGCTTGCGCTCTAAAAGGCCTCTCCTGTACCCGTTCTGCTCCTTGCGGTATAGCTGCGTGTACAAGTAACACTGGTGGTAATAAGCCACTTATTGAAGAGATCAAGGTGAATAGCAATGATTGGAACAGTTCATGACTCCGGCTGATATCCATCAGGCTGTACCAGGGAACGAAAGCTTTATCTGAGTCGACCAGCCGCTGCGGCAAGGCCGGGTCCTACCCTCTTGATACGTTAGGCCCCATTGGAATGGTGACTGGAAGAAATTGCCAAAAATATGTGATCGAAGGCTGCTTTTTATTTGTCGCATACAGAGCGCATGGATTTAAAATGGTCTGAGTCGAACAGGACCAACCAAGCTGGGAGGGCAAATTTTGGCTTTGAGCTGTCGCCAGACATCTGGATAGAGTTTTAAGGGAGAGTTGTTAGTGGGGGATGGAAGAGGCTCTGTCATCGATAGTGAAAAGTTATATCATAATAAGGGCGTATTCTGTCCAGCGTGCTTCCCTAGCCTTCGTTATGACTCTCAGCTAACGGGCGCTTCAGCAGTTGAGTGGGCTGTCTCGTTATCGAGTTGCCTGCATACCTGGCAACCAGACAATGCGAGTCGCTGGGAATGCTATGGAGCCAGATAATAGCATTTGATGGGAGACTGATGGGTTACTAAGCAATTTTCGATGGCCGGTTAAAAATTGTTGAAAGTGAGCGTAGCATTGGAAGACAAGAGGGTAACGCTATGCCTGTCTTTTCAGCTTGTATTCACGTTTTAACTTTGACACAAGCCTGATAGTGTGCTGGAAATTGTTTGGGAGTACTCTGATGGCACATGCCACAGGGTGAATATTCAGCTGCGCCTACGTTGGGTGATACGGTGTCTATCGCATACCCTTTGCGCGTAGCCTTTGCACTCGGCACGAGTTGCACCCGTAACATGGTTTAGTGGTGGTGGCATAATTGATAACTTGCAACAACCTGGACCTCCGCAGTGCCACCATGTTGGTACCGCCAACATGTCTGAAAACCCCAACCATTCTACGGCTGCTGCATTAGCTGCGCTCATAACGTGACCTCATGACTCAGGAACCTTCTGCGGGACCGACCATATTGATATGTAAGACACGCTAGCCCTCTACGAGCGAGTCAGCAAGCACGACAGGTGCCATGCAACGCCTCTCGTGCTGGCTTATGTCATCTTGTATTTAACTGCTACCACGAGGAAGCAGTTTGAGACTCACAAAGATGAGCTGAATTTGTAGGAAGCGTGTAACTGAAAGCTCCAAGACCTCTTCGGGAAACCGATCGGACGACAACTCGCCAGGAAGAAAAACCTCGCACGCTCAAACGTCATCCCTGTCTTATATCCCTTACATGTGCGTAAGACGTCGCCCTGTGCGAGTAAGTCGACCAAGTCATGTCTGATGTGAAAACGTGGGTCACATACTAAGCGTTATTACGGACGATGCCATGAATCTCTTCTTGAGCAAGGACTGCTCTCTGTGGCCTCTGTTCTCTAAGTGTACTGGCGTTTCGAGGAGGCAAAACCAAAGTTCAAATGGGATAGCTTTCAGTGCCTGCTCAACACGGCTGCTAACGCGTCATGTGATTCGTCATGTGGTGACCCGCCTACTCCCTGCCACCCTTCTAACCCTTCTAACCACGATAACTTGATCCTCATCATACGCTGAGAACTTGATGTCATGACTCCTCCTAATATTCATCGCTGTTGCTGGGCAACATTCAGCGCACAGAGCAGCCACTGCAGCGCACAGAGAAGCCACTGCAAAGGTACGAAGACGTCGCTCGCGCCAAAAACGATCGACAAAGACGTCAACCACCGTTGAAGAGAAGACTCCAAGTAATATCATGGCTTTTCCATCTCCGCCACTACCTACAGTAAGCGCAGAAATCCCACCTTCTAGTCATGCTAGACCTGGAGCCAGCCACACCTCTTGACCATCATTACCGAAGCCTTTTATGCGCACTAGGACAGAAATGTAGCTGTCATCCAAATATCTAACGCCTATAATTGAGCAAGCGCAACGACAAGGCTCTGACAGCAGCTAAGACCTGCAAGTGATCGTTATGCTCACGTCCCTGCTGTATGTCATGCGCAGTTTGCTGACGAGCCTTGACACGTCAGCAGCAAACAACACTGCGAGTACTGGGCGCTCTACATCCAGTTCTTGCGGCCTTATAAAATTAGGCTCCATGGCTCCCCTGGAGTTTCCACTTCACAAAAAGTAAAGCAAGCTTTTATTTTTTAGTGGAATTGTGGCGGACTTCATTTTCGGATTTCAGATATTCGGCGATATGTCTATGAAAACCAGCCCCCATTCTCGTTATTTGTGAATCGAACATATAAAAAATGTTTCGAATATCTGGTTACGAGACATTTTCTTCGCATACCTGCAACAGAACTAGCAAAGTTATGATGTACATTCGACGCGAACTAACATACCCGCTTCATCTGATTCCTCCGAACAATGATAACGAGCATGCCTGCATGACCGTGAAGAGCCGCGCCTTGACGTTTACATTTGTTGCTGTGTACCAGGCGCCATCAAGCCGATTTGACACCGAGAGACTGAGTGACCTGATGGGAGTCACAAGTGGTCCATGGATTATCACAGGATATTTCAATGCAAACCACCCTTTGTGGGGAGGTGTTAGGATGAACCTCAGGGGCCAAAAGCTCTTCTTCTTTGCTCGGACTATTACCTTCAATGCCTTAATGACGTAACTACGACATATATTAGAGGAGTGGGTTATAGCAGCTGCCTCGACTTGACTTTCGTTTCGGAATGCCTTACAAGACGCTTTCGCTGGTTTTCAGACATTAAAACCCATTGCAGTGACCACACCCTGACCTACATTACCATTGTCGGTCATGCCACATCTTCGTCAGCACCACGTATGCGCTACATGGACCGGAAAGGTTTCAAGAAAATTATGGAAGATATTTGCGTTGAAGGCTTCCACACGGGTATCGAAGGAAAAATTAAGGAGGATATGGAAAGTGCGCTGTGCGCTGTGCGGGCAACGCTGTGGGCAATATTCTGCGCTATGATCAATCGTTTGGCCCTAGAATGAAATTACACGGCACTTATATAAGTTGGTGCTGAGATTATTTACGCTGGCGCTAGGATTGATTTCAGTGGGAAAAGCTCC
>JAJIZL010125595.1:451391-461714 GCA_023969395.1 Amblyomma maculatum | reverse complement strand
TCTTGTCTTTATCGGCCTTTCGTAACATTACCGAAGGACAGCCCTTGGATTCTGCATGACGTTCTGTCATCGACCATCTGAGTACCGGCTGCTATGATCTAACCCTAGCATTCTTCGTGCTCTACGAAAACGCATTATACCGCTACAGTATGCAGCCGCATATCTTTCTCCAATACCTGCGATCCTCGAGCAGTTTCATGATGCTAGCATGGCTGGATGGCTTGGCGTTTTTAACAGGTATGATATAGTGCGCAGCGTGTCTACTTGCCTGATCTGTACCGCTCCGTCCAGCACTACGTGGCCGCATGTGAGTGTGTCAGCGCCGGAAGAAGTCCCCCGGTTACACCTGTAGCTTATTTTCATCCGGACCGACCCATGCATCTCCTGCTGCCGCTGATTTGTTTGGGCCTTTCCCAGTTTGTACTTCGGATAAAAAATGAATCTCTGATGCTACCGATTATCGTAAAAGATATGGGATGACTTGCACCATTCCCACCAGCTGCGCTACAGACGTCGCTGGCTTCTTTCTCCACGACGTAATACACCACCCTATGCCTCTCCTGAACTACCTGCAGATTGTGGTCACTGCGTCCTCTTAAAGGTGGTTGACGAAATTCTTGGCTGGGGCTCAATTCACCATAACTTCACCACCGTTTATCAGAATCATACAAATGGCCTGACGGAACGTGTCAACCTTATCATCATCATCAGCCTCACAATACCCACTGCAGGGCGAAGGCCTCTCCCATATTCCTCAAATTAACCAGGTCCTGTGCTAGCTGCATCCACTTGACACCTGCGAACGTCTTAAACTCATCCGCCCCCCTCTTTCCTTCCATTGGAAGCCAGTTGGTTACCCTAAGAAACCATCTGTTATACTATCTTTACACTACATCCCCTGCATATGCCAATTTCTTCATGATTTCCAAAAGAATGCCAGTAAGGTCGGTTCTTTTTCTGACCCATTCTGTACGCTTCTTCTTTTATCGTTAGCCCTATCATTTTTCGTTCCATAGCCCTCTGCGTTGCCCTCAACAGAAGTAGAACCCTCTTCGTTTGCCTCCACGTTTCAGCCCCATAGATGAGTACATGTGAGATGCAATTGTTGTGCACTTTCCTCTTGAGCGATCCCGGTAAGCTGGTATTTAAAATCTGCAAGTCCTTGCCAAATGCGCTCTATCCAAAGCTTATTCTCCTTGTTATTTTCCTTTCAATATCCGGATCTGCGGTTAGTATCTGCCCTATGCCTGCGTTTACTACCTGCAATATTATCCAGCTATACTACTTCCAGTGCTTCGCTACCTAATGTAAACTACTGTTCCTTCCCGAGGCTGTTGAACATTACCTTAGGCCTCAGCTTATTAACTTTCAATCCCACCTTTCTGCTTTACCTGTCTAGGACATCAATCATTATTTCCAGTTCATCCCCTGAGTTACAAGCAAGGCAATGGCAAAAGCGAATCACAGATTATTGAGGTACTCTCCATCTACCCTTATCCCTAACTGCTCCCATTCCAAGTATCTGAATACTTCCTCTAAGCAAGCTGTGAAAAGTACTGTGGGGATCGTGTCTTCTTTCTTAACACCTTTATAGCAGTTTTGTTACTTCCTTTATGCAGAACTATCGTTGCTGTGCAGTCACTATATATGTCTTCCAGTACTTTCACCCAAGGCTTGCATACACACATATGATCACAGACATATTTCTGACGATCACTATGACGGGGATGCTTACCTACGCTTTTTAACGTTCGCCTGCAATTCCTCTCGCCATGACAGCTGTGTCTACTCTTTGTTAATTCGGCACTTAGACCGATGAACTTTACTGCCTTTAAACACCTTCCTTTCGCTGCTAATGCCGCCAAGTGTACCTATTACTCTGATGCTGTCGCCCAAGCTAACGAGGCCCGCTGTCATTCGTTAATAATTAGAAGTTATTAAGAATGCGCCAGTGATGGCGCGCACCCTCCCAGACACCTCTAGAATTAGTGGGGGTAGCTGTCCCGGTCTCAAAGAATATGCTCTTTACTTGCCTGGCAAGCAGCCGGAAGTCAACTACCTTTTAGAGACAGAGGGGGGTGGCCGTTTGGTGCCAAGCTTTCGTCGGTTCAAGCCAAAATAGGGAGAGTAAGGGTCGGAGTCACAAGTAACAAACAAAAACAAAAAAAACCTTTATACGCAGCAAGAGACGATACAGAGAAATGCACACGAACGCCTAAAATGCACTGACGAGAGGTTCACAGAAAGACAATGCAAAGCATGCAACTAGAGAGGCTTTCAATAACACAGAGGCTTTACGAAACTGAACAATACATGGGAGAGTGAAATCAACAAACATCAGATTGTTCACCTGGCACTGTCGCAGACCGACGCCTGCAGAGTAGGTGTGGTCGCCATGTAAGACGAGCGCTGCTCTTTTGCAGATCTGTGTGCTTGCCAGCAGCAGGTGAACCCCGGGAACCGAGCAGGAGCCCATGCGACTCGGCGGAATACTAGCTCAAAAACTGGCTAACTCACACAAGCGGCGCGACCTCAATAAATAGAGCGGGGCGCGTTTGTTACGACGCGCCAAGGCTAGCGCGCACATACACTTAACTTCGGTAGTAGTAGGTGGATTTATTGAATAAAATAAAGCAATAATAAAGGAAGGAAAAGATTTTTGCCTGCCCCGGTATCTGCTGTCGAAATGAACTTGAAGCACATGAACTGGGGCGGCAAAAATAACGGAATAGCAAAGAGATAGGTAGGAGAAATCAAAGGGGTGAGCGACTGGGAGAAAGGACAGTTTAGGTTTAAAGGTAAAGGCGTATAATACAATACTGTATGTACATTCTACACAGTATGAGTTTGTTTGAGGCCCACCCGCGATTGACTTAGCACGCTAGAGCACTCTGGACTGCCGGCGCACAATGAGAATTACGTGAATAAAATAAACATAAACACGCCAGCCGCGCGCGTGCTGTCTGTCACTAAGAAAAGTTGAAACACACGCGCACAGCACATTGCACTTGACGGCTGGAGTAAGACGTAGGGTCGTTATCGTCCGAGATAACACACGGGGAGGGTTCGGTCACGATGCGCACTACATGGCAAGGTGGAAGAGACGGTCCTCCACACCCGTCTGCTCGAAAACCGCGCACATGCTCACAAGGGTTCGCTCGCGTATGTGCGCTGCCTGGCGACCACAGGAGCGCTGTGACGCTGTCCGCCATTACGCCCTGCGATATGTAGGCCGCCAGCATCTCGCGGCGTGGCTCAGCTAGCGGCGCATAGTGGAGGAGCAGGTGCTCGAGAGTTTCCACCGCATCGCAGCCGTCACACATGTCGTTTGTCGCGAGTCCGTGGCGCAATCGTCACTCCCCGGGCCACACGTATCCCACACGCATCCCACACGCGCACGAAGGATCATTGCGCGCGGCGACCTTGTCAACGAACGGCCGCTGACGTTGTGTATACGCTCACCTCGTGCGATGCGCGGATCGGGGTGCTGCAATCGGAGGTGGTCATTGATGACCGCTCGCATGTCCGCCAGGGCGAGGAGCTCGTCGCTTTTAGGGACCTAGTGTGCTGCGGTCACGAGTCCTTCGGCTCGTTCGTAGCCCTCGATGCCGCAGTGGCCGGGTATCCATTGTGCGCTGATGGCGCAACCGTGCTCCGCCAGGCGTTCGAGGCGCGGGCGGATCTGGCACAGCAACAGTGTTTCCCGGCCAGTTGTTCGAAGGCGGCTGAGGGCGGCGCGAGAATCACGCAGCAAGGCACACCTGGGCGGCGGCGGAGCGAGCGGGAGTAGCAAATCGAGGTCGAGTCGCAGCCTCAATAGCTCCGCCGTGGTGGAACAACCCAGGAAGGGCACATGTTGCCTGCGCAGGTGCAGGGCGGGAATGGTGGCCGCCTTTGTCAGCGAGCAGCTTTTGCTGGCTACGGAGCCGTCAGTGTAGACGAGAAGGTGGTCGCTGAGTTCCTCGTAACTGACTGCTCCAGCCAGTTGCTGCACTGCACAGAGCGGTTTTGTGCGCTTTCCTGCGATACCGACGTTTTATCGCTGAACCTCCGTAGCTGCAGGCCAAGGCGAGCAGAGGCTGTAAGGGGGCTTGGCGTTGGTGAGCTGCTCGTGCTCTAGCAGGGCAGTTCACATACGCGAGCATGGGTGCTCACGCAGCCGCTTTGGCAGCGGGCCGCCGTCCGCTGCTCGCTAGAGCGGGTGAATGTGTCGCAACTGCCCCCGCTGCGTGGCCTGAAATTGTAGTGGTCACGCACCCACCTCGGCCTACCGAAGAACTCGCATTGCGTATTCAGAGTTGCACCGCTCGAGGCCAGGGCATCTCAGATGCCCTGGCCTCGAGCGGTGAGCCTGTGCACGGCAGCGGACGTTCTCTGCATCAGCAGGCAGGCCTTGGTCGCGGCGGCGGGGCGGAAGGAAAGGCGCTGGTCGATATTCACCCCCAGGTACCGCACTGAGCGACGCTACGGCAGGGGAGTCCCGTCCAGTGTGAGCGGCGAGGGGCGTTTGCGCGAGGTCGGAACGCAGGACAGTGCGACGGACTTGTCTGCGCTGAGCGACAAACCGAGGCCCCGCAAGCAGTCGCTCACTGCGGCCAGAGCTTTCTGCAGGCACCCTCGCACGCGCGCGGTCTCGCCCGGCGGACCCAGGAACCGCAAGGCGATGTCATCTGTATATCTGAAGATGTACACATGGTGTCGGGCGCCCGCAGGCAGGCAGCCCGGCACCACCGACGTCGCCACATTGAACAGAAACGGTGACAAGACAGAGCCCTGTGGCACTTCCAGCTCCACCTGACGAGGCGCCGGGAGAGCCCCCGCAACGCGAACGCGCAAAGAGTGAGCCTGCAGGAAGCTCCCGACAGAGCGCAGTAAGCGCTCGCTCAAGCCAGCCCTCTCAAGCGACGCAAGAATGGGTACCCGGCAGACGCTGTCAAACGCGCCGGACACGTCCAGCAGTAGCAGCAGCAGCGCTACGTGCCTCTGCGCCTTCGCGTGCTCGAGCGCGTCGACAACGTCAGAGATTGAATCGGCCGTGCACCGCATTCCACGGAAACCCGGCTGCCCCTCATCAGACAAATCCGTCGCCGCGGCCCGTTCGTTATGCCGGTGCAAAGCCATGTGCTCCATGTACTTACCGGTAGCAGATGTTAACGCTACTGGACGATATCCAGCGAGCTGCGTTGATCTGCGTCCAGGCTTGAGGATAGGGCAGACTACGGTTGTGTGCCAGTCCTCAGCAAGGGTCCCACGTTCCTACACCAGGTTGATCTGCCGCAGGGGAACCAGGCGTTGCTGCCCCGGCGCCGAGCGAAGGCGCCAGCTTTGCAGCGCGTTGTTGAGCTCCGTCGCGGTGAACGAGGCGTCGCAGGGGCCGTCAGGTGCAGCCAGGCTGGCTGCACTCATGGGGCTTTGCGGCGCAAAACGGTCCGCAAACCGCTCAGTTAGTTGCTCGTAGCTGAGGCCGCTCGAAATGGCGAGAGCGGCCAGCGGCTGCGGGTTCGCCTGCGGTGTGGTGAAAAGCCGCCCTGAGCTGCAATCTTCCTCCATCCTCCTGCAGATCATGCCCACTGCCGGCGGTACAGCTTGCTGGAGTGCCGCCTAGCTGCCGCGTCCAGCTGGTTGTACAGTGTCCAGTCAGCTGTTCTGTCCGTCCGGCATGGGCGTCGCTCAGATTGATCTCGTTTGGCGCGCAGGTTGAGCAGCTTGTTGTCTGGTGTGGGTTGTCCAGCTCGAACCTCTGCGCACCTTGTAGTCGCTAACGCGCTGCGGACGAGACTGGAGAAAACGTCCGCGTCGGACGCAGCTGCGGCATACTCTTCGCCGCGGAAGCGGCTCTAACTAACAATGCTGTAGGTGCGCTTTGCGCGTGCCTCCTTAACAGTGGGCTGGAAAAAGATGGAGCAGTAGTCCGAACCCTAGAGTGATGGCGCACGATGCCAGGTCACCTCAATGCCCTGGGACGCGAAGGCGACGTCTATGCAGGAACCACGTGTACCGCGTGGTCGGCAGGTGGGCTCGCCAGTGTTGAGAGAGGTGAGCCCCAGCTGCGTTGCGATGGCGTGCAGGTCATCTCCTCGAGCGGTGTTTCGGGCACTGCCCACGCGCAGTAATGGGTGTTAAAATTACCGACGATTATTTGGCGTGGGGCGCAAATCGAGGACACTGCACTAAACCACTGCGCATTCCACGGCACAGCTGGGTGCACATAAACACAAGCCACCGACGTGCCAACCCCACCGACGCGAACAGTTCTCACCACGCACTCCTGCACGTCACACGTCGCCGCCGCCGAACCGACGAGGACGTGTTGGATGTCACGCCGCACATACACCGCACACCGCGATCTCCCGGGCTTGTGCTGTGGATCACAGCACGACACTGTACCACAGGACATCTCTTCGCAGGTTGTCGGGGAATGGTATCCGACGTAACCAGGTAGCGGTATTTGGGGCTCCCCTTCTTGTGAACGAATGTACGTCCCCTGTAGAGCGACAACCTCGGGTCTTTCGGTTGGCACTGGTGAACGAAGCTCAGAGTAACGCGCCGCAAGAGAACGTACGTTTCACTGCAGGATGGTAGGTATGCGGGAGGGGGCCCTGCGACTAGCCCTGGTGTTGGGTATCAAGTGGAAAGGCGCCTGCTGCATCTAAGCAGAGCTGCCTGCCGGGAGAGCCCTCCGGGAACAGCGCGGAGAGAGCGCGTATTGCACACTTCAGCTTCTAGATCTGCTGGTCTCGCGCATCCGGATGGGGTGTGTGGGTGTTACCCGCTGCAGGCTCGGGTTGTGCGGCGCGGTCTCTCCGCGGCCTCTGTTGCGGCCGCCGCTACACCTGCTGCTGGCGTGGCCGCTGCTGCTGTTTGCGCTGGTGTTGGTGGCCCTGCTTGTGCTCGGGCGGCCGTTGTTGTCCTCCGCACAGCTGCTGGTGACCACCCGACGGATTCGTCTCCTCCCGGACGATCGCGCGAACGGCCCGCTGGTAGAGAGGCATAAAAGAGGTGCCGAGGATGGTGGCCACATCCTTGGTCTTTCGTGAGACCGGTGCCGAGTCCGGCCGGGCGCATCAAAACCGTTTTGTGCGGCGGCGCGGTAGGTGCTCCGACAGCGGCAGCTGCCCTACGTACGGCCGCCTGTCGTCGCCTCTGGGCCCTGGATTTCTGCTGGGTCCATGGTACCAGGATTGTGGTGTCAGCAGGCTGCTGGTCAGCAGAGGGAGGCACCTGCAAATCGCGCGAAGCGACACCGGGCACAAGCGCAGCGTCGTCTGTTCGAGCAGACGACAAACGCGCCCGAAAGCTGCTGCCCCCATTGACTTCCGCCGTAGCGACGGCGCGCCCGTGCGTCACGGAAGATTGGTCACGTGGCACCAGTGACATCAGGTCTCCTTGGTCAGCGGCCTGCGATGGCGTCACGCACGACGATGATGATTAAGCGGGCACCTCCTCTCCTGGCTGGGGCGGCCAAGGCGCTGGGAGCCCCGGCCGCCGGGTTGCCGCTCGCTGGTGGGAGGGAATGGGGAAGGGCCCAGGGGTGAGGGGGACTATGTGTTCCTCACTTGGCTATAGGGACCGGACAGCTGAACGGGTGGCGACGCCTCTCGGCGCATCGCTCAATCACAGGAATGCGTCGGCCCCGGTCGGCGCATTGCCAGCGCATTGGAGCGTACTGTTTGTCGTTGGTTTGTGTGGAAATTGGAAATCCTAAGGTTTAGATGAAGTTATGCGTGAATATATCCTCAAGAGAACGGAAAGTTGGGCTACTTGTGTGTGAATATGTCCAGTGAAATGAAGTCTGGCCAAACAAGGCTGGCGAAACGTGGTGCGTTGTTGGCTCCACTGGCAGCTACGCAAACTCGTCGGACGTTTTTAAGTCGGTTCATTTCTACGGGTTTTCACAGAAGAATGAGTGGCGGGTAACCTAAGCATGGTTCTTTGAAAGGCAAATGCACGAATCTACGTATTTGGTTACTGTGTGGTCATGGAAAGTGCCGAATTTTTTTAAATTCCGCTTGCTACCGGATGCTCTGTGCCTTCTGTTCCCCTGGAGTGACGGCACGAGAGTCTCGGAGTCGAAGCTGCAATCTTTCATCTGTAGCCACTTTATTGACAATTGGAAATCGAAGTAACCCAACAGCGTAAGTTACAACGCTAGCATTTCCCCGCCTGTGCACAAGAAAACCTGTGCCTGTGCACAAGGAAAAAGAAAAGGCAGTTCCACCATCGTCGTTCGGGCTGCGTCACGATCTTCAGTGACGAGCAGAGACAATGTTTGTGCAGATACTTTCACTGACATAGTCAAATTTACTTTTTTCTCTTAACAGAAAGAGCAGATAGGAGACATGAACAATTCCTATTACCATGATCTTGTCATTTTTCCTCTTTTCGTTTGTCAACCAATGAAAATGCGCTGAGAGCTCTGCGTTGATACTCTTGGAATTTGTTAACATTTGTTTGTGGCATGTCCATTTCGCGTAATAAAATCACTCATTTCACAGCTGAATCAATACCGCATGGTCCCAAATTGTGCTATCGGCTTCATATAAAAGTCGAACAAGAAAAAAAAATACAACTGAATTGGTGGAAACGAGCATAAAGGTAGCATTGTTTTTTTTTTTTATTTCGAAGGCGTGGAGCAGTATTTTTTTTTTTCGCATTCACGTTGCACCTGACACGGCTTTGCGCATTTTCTCAGCAGTGTCCATTTCCTGGCCCGCCTAAATACACGTGTTTCTCATCGGCGTTTTAGTGAACGTGAGACTTCCTGATTGTGGCGTAGTATGACAAGACCGTTTTACCTCTCTCAGAAATTGCTTCTATGGCCAATGTAAACAGATTTAGCAGCAGTCCGGCAAGCTGCAGTGACAAAGTTGTAAAAAGAATGGCTTTCAGTTATCCGGATTCCTTTACGTGCAAATAGAAAACTACATACATGGTCGTGTCCCCTCACACTCATCCGGTATCGAGGTCAGCTAGGTATCGGCCCCGCAAGTTCGTGGTACGCTGAGAAAGTAGACCACCTTAGCGAACGAGCCAACAGAGGGATTCATTTAACAAACAGAACGCTCTCTTAGTTGTCGGTGGCTTATCTTACAACACATCACACTGTGTGTTTTTTTTTCGATTGTATTTAACAGTTTGACAGTATTGAACTATTGCCTTCAGATGTTCAAGGCAGGTGCGGTCAATCGCAATGAACTTCCTGCGCTGAGAGAACGCTAGCAGGAAATTTAATTTTTTTTCTTTTCACATAGTATAAAATTTTCTAAGTCAATTATATGTAGCAGCTTCGACGTGTTCAACAAGAGCATTGCCGTATATGTAAAAATGATGCTGAGGTGGTATTACTCATTTGGCTTACATTATGGTTAAGTTTGATAGTCTCAAGGCCGGGTTCAGTGAGCTATTGTAGCGTAATTGTGCAGGAAGTCCTGGAAGTATACGTGTGTTTGTTATTCCAACCATAAATAGGATCCTACTTTTGTCTTGCTTGTTTATTTTTTTCCTTTTACAGCTCTCGTTGCAAGGTTGAAACTGGAATGTCATTTGCTATTATTCTACTCTGAATCGTTTGAGTCTAGCTATTACCAAAAAACGACAGGTGCAGCATCTTTTTCATTTTACATGAACGCTGACCATTACAACTACCACTACTACGACGCCACGGCTCGGCGGTATTTGATCTTCAGGCAGATTTCGACTAGACCTAATATAAGATAGACGCGCAGTGCAGGCGCAATTCCAGTCTTCGAAGTCGCCTTAACAAGTGCTTAACGAAGGTGTTCCTAGCGCATGGTGAAATCACGCGCGCGGCATTTTCGAGTATATAACAGAAATACCATGCGCCGGACGGTTTCAAAAAAAAAAAAAAAACACACACACGCACGCCCTGCCGAGAACGGCCCTTTTCTTTTTCAAGATTTCCCGATCAAAAAATACTTGCGATTACTCAAAGCAGCTCAAAGCTCTCAAAGCCACACCGCAAAACTAGCAAAACGACGGGTAAGGACAGGCTCAAAAACGCCTCGCAGAACGGAAACGACTGCGCCGCTCAGCTGCCTCGCCATTCCGCTGTTTCGGCACTCCGCCGCGGGCGGCGCTGTTCCACCGAGGCGACGGTGGCGCCATGCAACGGGCGCCCGGTCCCTTTCTCGAATTGGGAAGTGTGCCGTCTTCGGCGCGCGGCAATGGGAGCGACGTGGTTGCCGGAGCGATGAAAAGCGTAGGTGGCGCTGTCAGCCGTAGGAGCGCATCACAAGCGCCGCAGAGGAAACGCTTGGGGCGTCTGCTTCTGCGGCTCGTTTCCTGCGTGAATTTTGTTGCATC
>JAJIZL010125595.1:414983-451291 GCA_023969395.1 Amblyomma maculatum | reverse complement strand
CCCCCCCCCCCCCCCCCCCCTTCTTTTACTGAATGCTCTTTTCCTTCCTTTCGTTCTTTCTTCTTGCTCATTGCGCGCTCTTTCTGCTGCCTTCACTATTCGAACCCTTCCCTTCTCGAAATACACTGAAAGCATGGTTGACTCAAAGCATGGTTTCCTAAGCAACAGCACCGCGGAAGGCCTTCGGGTAACTTTGCAGTCCACAGTCGACCTCGTTGACTACTTATCTGCAAAATGCGGTTTTACACACATTATCACATCGAGACTAAGCCAAGACAAACTAGAAAACCTCTTCGGCATCGTGAGGCAATTTAATGGCTGCAACGATCATCCCACGCCGGCTCAATTTTTAGTGACAGTTAATGCCCTGGCATTTTACAGCTTAGCGAAGCCCCCAAAGACAGGAAATTGTAATGCTGAAATTGTAAATGCCTTACTTGGAATTAGCCGTACAAGCGAGAAACCTACCCAGCTTCTTTCAAATCCTATTGATGAGCTTGACCATTTGGTTGACGAGGGAAGGCTTGAGGACGTAGAAGCTACTTTGAATTCCCTTCTTTCAGATGACCCCAGATACGCCACTAGGCACAGTTCTAGCCGTCTCATAGCTTATATTGCAGGATCTGTCGCTAGAAAGTTCTTGAAGAAGTCAAAATTCAGTACTTGCTCCGCTTATCTCATTTCAAGCAAATCGTGCGCGGCAGAAAAAGAAGAAAATCAATTTATCTCAAACTTCGACCACGGAGGTCTTCTTTATCCGTCCTCGGAGCTTGCAAAGCTCGTGCACACGCTGGAAGAGTCTTTCACGGTTTTTTTTTTTAGTTCAAGAAAGATGAACGCAAATAGCATGCGTGAATATGCTTTGTTTTTGCAAAGCGCAGAGGTTTCCAAGTTTGGTTGCCCTACTCATGACAAAGAAATGACACTTAACATAGTGAAGTTCTACGTCCTCATGCGATTGCGTTTTTATGCCAAGTCGCTAAACCAAGAGCAGACCTCTAAAGCAGAGCAGGTAAAGCACCTAAAGCTGAGGAGGTGCAAGTAATCGTGTTTGAGGACTTTAATCATTCTGCCTTTCTCTTGTGTGTTTTCAAATTTAGCAGCTTAATTTATTCACGGCCTAGTACAGTTTATTAATTTTCTCATATAGTTCTGCACAGTTTTGTACGTTTGTACATATTCTTGCACTAAGTCACGATTTCTTTTTTACGTCGTCCATTATGTGGTTTCGTTCATTGCTATGTGCTTTCATTCATTTCGTTTTGAGTAGGACTGCCAGTTCATATGTATTCGCCCACATTTAAATAAAGTCATCAGTAAGCGCTGGCATAATTTCTGAATTCAAGCAATCTACGTAAACCTTTATTTACATGTGGCGCAAAAAGTACGCTAGCCTAGCCTAAAACACCATTCTCTGCGTTTTCAGTACGTGCGAGCGTCGATGGGAGACTTCAGTCTAGCCCACATAAACCGGTGCATCCAATATTAAAAATTTACATCATCATCATCATCAGCCTGATTATACCCACTGCAGGGCGAAGGGCTCTCCCATATTTTTCCACTTAACCCGGTTCTGTGCTAGCGGTATCCACTTGACCCCTGCGAACTTCTTAATCTCATCCGCCCACCTAACTTTCTGCCGCCCCCTGCTACGCTTTCCTTCCCTTGGAATCCAGTTTGTTACCCTCAGCGACCATCGTTTATCCTCTCTTCGCACTGCATGTCCTGCCCATGTCCACTTCTTCTTCTTAATTTCTACTAGAATGTCGGTAACTTGAGTTATTTCTCTGACCCACTCTGCACGCTTTCTATCTCTTAATGCTACCCCTACCATTTTTCGTTCCATAGCCCTCTGGGTTGTCCTCAACTTAAGTAGAACTCTCTTGGTTAGCCTCAATGTTTCAACCCCATAGGTGAATACAGGCAAGATGCAACTGTTGTATACTTTCCTCTTGAGCGATACCGGCAAGCTGCTAGTCATAATCTGCGAGTACTTGCCAAATGCGCTCCATCCCAATCTCATTCTTGTTGTTATTTCCTTTTCATCGTCGGATCTGCGGTTACTACCTGTCCTAGGTAGACATATTCGCCTACTACTTCCAGTGCCTCGCTACCTAACGTAAACTGCTGTTCCTTCCCGAGGCCGTTGAACATTACCTTAGTCTTCTGCATATTGAATTTTAAGCCTACCTTTCTACTTTTCCTGTCCAGGTCATCAATCATTATTTGCAGTTAATCCCCCGAGTTACTTAGCAAGGCAATGTCATCAGCGAATCGCAGATTACTGAGGCATTCTCCATCTACCCTTATACCTAACTGCTCCCATTCCAAGTCTCTGAATACTTCCTCTAAGCAAGCTGTGAATAGTACTGGGGAGATCGTGTCTTTTTGCCTAACACCTTTCTTTATGGGAATTTTGTTACTTGCTTTATGCAGAACTATGGCTGCTGTGCAGTCACTATATATATCTTCCAGCACTTTCACGTACGGCTCGTCTACCCCCTGATTTCGCAATGCCTGCATCACCGCCGAGGTTTCAACTGAGTCAAATGCTTTTTCGTAATCAATGAATGCTATGTATAAGGGCTGGTTATATTCCGAGCATTTTTCTATCACCTGATTGATGGTATGGATATGATCGATAGTAGAGTACCGTTTCCGAAACCCTGCTTGATCCTTTGCTTGATTGCAGTCTAAGGTTGTCCTGATTCTATTAGTGATTACCTTAGTAAATTCCTTATCACAGACAGTAACAGACAGTAAGCTGATTGGCCTGTAATTTTTAAGGTCCTTAGAGTCCCCTTTCTTGTGAATGAGGATAATGTTTGCATTCTTCCATGGTTCCGGTACCGTCGATGACACCAGGCACTGCGTATACAGGGTGGCCAGCTTTTCTAGCACGATATCCCCCCCGTCCTTCAGCAAATCTGTAGTTATCTGATCCTCTCCAGCTGATTTCCCCCTTTTCATAGTTTCTAGTGCTTTCTTGACCTCGTCCTTCGTCACTGGGGGAACGTGTGACTGTTTTTCCCTACCGCCAATCTCATTACGGCCCTGACTACTTTGGCTACTGTAGAGATCTGTATAGTACTCCTCGGCTACTTTGACTATCTTTTCCATATTAGTGATGACGTTGCCCGCCTTGTCCCTTATCGCATACATCTGTTTTTTGCCTATGCCCAATTTCTTCTTTACCGCTTTAAGGTTTCCCCCGTTCTTTACAGCATGCTCAATTTTCTCCATGTTATACTTCCTTATATCGGCGACCTTGCGCTTATCGATTAGCTTTGATATCTCGGCCAATTCTATCTGGTTTGTTAGATTGGAAGCTTTCATACTCTGGCGTTTCTTAACCAAATCTTTCGTCTCCTTAGACAGCTTACCGGTATCCTCTCTAACTATCCTACCGCCTACTTCTACCGTGCACTCAGTAATGATATCTCTGAAATTATTGTTCCTTGCTTCTAGGGTAATGTCGCCATCCTCAGTTAGAGTTGAATACCAATTCTGTAGCGAGATCCTGAACTCTTCTGCCCTCCCCCTAACCGCTAATTCGTTGATGGGTTTCTTTCTTACTAATCTGTTGCGTTCCTTCTTCAGATTTAGGCTAATTCGGGACCTCACCATCCTGTGGTCACTGCATCGCACTTTCCCGATTACCTCTACATCTTGCATAATGGCGGGGGTTGAACACAGTATAAAGTCAATTTCATTTCATTTCATTTCATTTCATTCATTTAATTACCCTAAAGGCCCAAGTGGGCATTACATAGGGGGGGAGAAGTCATAATAACATTGTACAAACGTTTCATAGTGTCATCACATGTTAACAACAAAAAAATGAGAAAAAGTGATATACAGAACTAACAAACAATTACAAACAATATTACATACGTAGATCAATGGCAACACGAGCACAAATCAGAGAAAAACAAAAATAAACGAGCGTAAAAACTATAAAACAGGCGTAGTTCTCAATTTATTAAACATTTCCGACTAAGCAGGGAACATCGTTTCCAAGGCTTCTCTAAATTTTTCATGGTTCGTGAGGCAAACAATATTTTTATTTAGATCGTTCCATTCACTAATTGAGAGATGAAGGAATGAATACTTTAACAAATTTGTTCGCGCAAAAGAAGGCTCCACTTTGTGGTCATGGTCGCGGCGAGGAAAGATTTGAGTGGCCGGTTTTATTTTTAGTCTCCCCGTTCGGACTTTTCCATGTCCATTTCCGGGTCTTCCGTTTGCTGAAGAAGGTATTCATGATTCTTAAGTTACTGCGCTCTGCAAACTTAACTAGTAACTCCCCCCTGCTATTCCTAGAACCAATGCCATAGTCACCTACTGCCTTGTCTCCTGCCTGCTTTTTCCCTACCTTGGCATTGAAGTCGCCCATTAGTACAGTATACTGGGTCTTTACATTTCGCATTGCCGATTCGACATCTACGTAGAAGCTTTCAACTGCCTGGCCATCATAACTACATGTAGGTGCATAGGCCTGTACAACCTTCAGTTTATACCGCTTATTAAGCCCAATTACGATGCCTGCCACCCTCTCATTAATACTATAGAATTCATGGATATTACCCGCTATATACTTATTGACAAGGAAACCTACTCCTAGTTCTCGCCTCTCCGGTAAACCTCGATAAAAATTTAAATGATCATAGAAATACGTTAGACATTGGTCATTGAACATCCCGCTAGTGTTCGAGAAATAAAGTACCCAATATGTTCAGGAAATATATATTGCCGTTGCTTGTCAGTTCGTCGGCAATTTGTATCTTACATTGCCTGATGTGTATTGCCGTTCCCTGACGACGGCTGCTTATTTTGTAGGGAAATAGTTGTTTTGTTCATGAACATAACCATTTCAATACATTTAGACAAGCGTGTGGGAGCTAAAGCGACACAATTTATTGCGCCTTCGGAGTCCGACTGAACCAGCGGTGACGGTTCACCCAGCTGTCTGCTCCGCGCTCACTGCGCTCCTCCTGCACACAGCGCCCTCTCTCCTGTCATCGCTGAAACGACCAGCTCGCCGGCGGCAGACGGCACACTTCTCAATTCTAGAAGACTATAACTTGGCGCCGGCTGTCTCTTCCTGGTTGCTGCTTTCGTCGTCTCGAAGCGACCTCGGTCTCTTGCGAAGGACAGAGGCCTCCATGGCACCCCCTTCTTCCTCTCTTTCCTCGCTTTTGTTCGCCACCTTGGGTGCCAGGGCTGCCGCTGTGGGAGATGGTGGGACCTCTCCCCATTCGGACCACCGCATGATGCCTGAGTGGTGTTGGCGCTCGTTGCTGGCTCGATGTTGATGAGCCCAGCTCGCGCGAAAATCTTTCCAGGGATGTCAGGCGTGCCGAGGGATTGGAGCGTACCCTTGGCCGCCTCTGCGGACCCTGTTACCATTTGCCGCCATTATGGAGCGGTCAGGAGCTGCTCTAGGAGATCCAAGCATTCCTCGGACACCGGGCGGCAGGCGCTCAGGGCTCTCCTAGCTTGAGTTGTCTGCGCCCTCGATCTTCGGGCCCTGCCACATGTTGCCTGGGCAGACTCCATGAGAGCGGTGCCCCCCGCGTGGGTGGAACCGGGCGGCATGGAACAAGTCGGGAGCCTGGCGCACGTGCTCGAGTTAATGCTCGTCGAGTGGAGCGAAAACGAGCGACCGTCCCCCTTCATGGTCGAAGGCGAACTCCTACCTTCGCTATGACTTCGCTCGTTTAGGCGTTCCATTTTCCTCCCGCCGAGCTGCGCGTCGTCATTGATTAGGCGCGGTCAAAAATGCTGGAGAGAATGAGTGTCTTCCGTCCCGGTGAGTCACCGTGTATCAACGTCGCTGCCGAGTAATGAGAAGGAGGGTCACGCCGATGCGTACAAGGCCCCGTGCTCTCCTCGCGCGGGAAAGGCCATTTCTGGAATGTGGTTGAACGGTCGACGCAGCCGCCGCACGGGCCCTCTTCGCGCCGAACTGGCTTAATAAAAATGTGCGCCGATATCGTGACACCCGCCAGATTGCTGATTACAAAATTTATTCCTTCCAAGGCTCCCAGGAATGCCACTACAACAGTAGCCAACAGACGATACACTCCCGGATCATAGTGTTATCTGGCTCTAGTACCGTCGAGTGGGTGTGTGTGAAACCTCTGCTGCGCTACACAGGCTTTTATTGTACTTTGCGTTAATTTACTGACATCATATACGAAATAGCCCTTCTGTACGCGAAATCTTCTGTTCTACCACTCTCTGCCATTGTGCATGTGACACGTGTCACGGCGTGCTCTTCACTCTCCTTCGCCCACATAGAACGCACCGGAGGGTGTATGGCGCACCGTGCTGGCATTGAGACAATCGAGGACGACGTTACTTTGCTGGCCTGAAGACGACGAAGCTGAGGGCGCTGAGAAAGGAGCGACCATTGAGCCTTAACCCGTGTGTTACACTTCTGTGGGAGGTCCACCAGTAAAAATATTCGTAGGCAGTGGTAACAATAACTAGACCGCGTCTTCTGTATCCTAAGCAGTCCGAGTGGTTGAGTGGGAAGGCAGGCCTTCGAACGCTTCTCCACACAGAACAACAAAACTAGGTGGCATTCATGATCAATTAGTTCATAAAATCAGTTGCAGGAAGCGAAAAGTATAGCAAGTACGTACTTCTCAGGGTGCGTCGTAATGGAGGGCTCCGGAAATATTTTCACTACCTGGGGATCATTGATGTGTACTGCCATCGCACAGCACGCAGACCCCTTTTGTTGCTGGCATCAGATCCCCGCGATTATAGAGAAAAGCGCTTCTCCTCCATAATGTGCACGCATCGCATTGCACTGATCGCAAGCGCAGATAGCCATTTTACAAAGAAGCGCCGCACGTGGATATCTTATGATGCGAGCTCGTTGTTGAAGTAAACCGCCTCATCACTGTGAACACGGAGTTTTAGGTTGTCCTCATGAAGACGCGCCTCCACTTTAGGAGATGATGTTCAACTGCCCGACCGAAGCGAAACGCTAAGAATGGGTAGTATAGAAGGCTGATTTGGCAAAAAGAAATTTCTGGATCGCCGCTGGTTGCTAGGTGTGAAACGCAAAGCTGCCACTTGATTACCATATTTGAAACTTATGAGACAAACACGGAGAAAAACAATCTTTATTCACTTCCACCTACCGCGGACAAGGCAGGCATGATGTAGCATCTCTTCTTTGTTTGCGAAACACTTCATTAGCCCACTCTTCTGAAGCTGCAGGGCTTACTGCCGCGTCTAGGAGAAACATACCACATCACAGTCACCTCCATATTGTTTAATTTCATTTCGTTTTTATTTCCTTAAACAGCCCCTTATTGGGGGTATTACATAAGGAGTGGGGTTAACATAAGTGCTTGGACCATTTTTATGATGAGAAGTGCGATGTGACTTTGCCTTGGAAGGTGGATGGGCAGGTGATGGCTGCAATTTCGTGGGGAAGGTCGTTCCATTGACTTGCTGTTAGGAGGAAGAATGAATTTGAAAAAGTAGTCGTACGAGCACGTTGGCGTGAAACTTTAAACGGATGACTGATGCGATGAGACGCGCGTGATGGAGGCGCGCAGATGTTGTTTCAGATGGGAAAAGTAAAATTTGTGATATAAGCACAGGCTAAAAATGTGACGACGGACGGAGAGGCTTGGTAATTGTGACTGCTGTTTGAGAGATGAAACGCTGATATCCTGTGAATAGGAGGGATGAATAAAACGGGCAGCTCTGTTTTGTACGGGTTCCAAAGATTCATTGAGGTATGCTTGCGGGGGATTCCAAACTGCGGATGCGTTCAAGTTTCGACCGGATAATTGATTTGTAGGCAAGTAACTTTACATCTTGAGGAGCGTGGTGAAGGTGACGCTTAAGAAAGCCTAGTTTTTTATTCGCAGTTGAGATCAGATTTGTCACATGCTCGCGCCATGACAGATCTCTGCTGATAGTAATGCCTAGATATGTATACGATGGAACAAGTTGGACAGGAAGACCAGAAATTGTATATGTCGATAAATACGGGTTTTGACGGCGATGAAAAGACATGAGCTTGCATTTAATCGGGTTAAGGGTCATAAGCCAGATATTACACCAAGCCTGAATTCGGTTAAGGTTCTCCTGAAGGAATTCTTGGTCATTTGCATTAGTAACTGTTGCATAAATAACGCAATCGTCGGCGAATAGACGGACTCTACAGGATAGATTGTGTGGTAAGGCAATAATGTAAACTAGTAATAAGAGGGGGCCAAGAATAGTTCCTTGTGGAACGCCTGAAGTGGCTGGTATACGGTTAGAAGAGCAGTTATTAGCGATAACAGATTGTGAGCGATGTGTGAGGAATTCGCGTACCCATGAAATAACGTCTGGGTGTAAGTTAAGTCGGGAAAGCTTTAATAGTAGTCGTTTATGAGGAACTTTATCGAATGCTTTGACGAAGTCTAAGAAGGTGGCATCAGTCTGTATGTTAGCGTCGAGATTAGAATGAAGATCATGAATGAATGTAGCAAGTTGCGTCTCACATGAATGACCCTTTCGAAATCCATGTTGGGATGGAAAGAAAAAATGTATGGAATCAAGGTGCTGCATTATTTGAGAGTATATTACGTGCTTCATGAGTTTACAAGGGATACTAGTTAGCGAAATGGGGCGATAGTTGAGGGGTGAATTCTTGTTACCTGATTTGAATACAGGAACGACGTTCCCCACCTTCCATTCATCCGGGATGTGACCTGTGGTAAGCGACTGCGAGAACAACAAGTATAAAAATTTAGAAGAAACATTTTTGGTGTTCTTGAGAAAGTTTGATATAATTTCGTTAGTTCCAGCTGATGATGAATTTTTAGTTTATCAATTATATTCCAAATGCCGTTTGGATGAAAAATGATGGCTGGCAGCTCCAATTCGGTAGTAGAGGGCAATGGTTCCTCACGCTCAACCGTAAAGACAGAAGAAAATCCTGCGTTGAACAAAAAGGCACACTCTGTATCCTTGACATGCCTGAAAGACCACTGCGTTTCATTGGCATCATGAGGGACATTCACGCCTCCAAGTTATGACGCGAGAGCATAGGCTACCAGCCACATATGAAGCCCCTCTTTAACCAGGTCATATAAACGTGCGCTGCGTGGATATAAGAGTAATGTGAATGCAACAGTGCTGGCAGGCTAATTCTGAGAACGTTCGGCTAGATTTGGCAGTTCCTGCTAACGTACCATCAGCAAACCCTTCGTCCAGTCAGTGTGGGGCCAGCTGCAGGTGTTATGCGACATTAAAATCAGCCTGCCATGACATGGGATTTAACGTTACACCTATGCAAGAGGAAGCAGCTGCAAACTCGTCTCTCTTCTTTCATATGGGAGGGTGATATGAGAATTAGCCTGCCAGAAGCCTTTACATTCACGTTATTCCTAGGACACGCATGCATGTCGATAAGGCTTGGCTAAAGCGGCTATTACGTGTGCTGGGAGCTTACGCAGTCTCGGCACCCTTAAAGGCTGAGCTTAAGTATCTTTAATAATGAAGCGACCTACAGTGATAGGGCATGACATGGGAATAATGTAGCAGGCAAAATAACCGTCCACGTTTACCCAGAGGTAAACCGCAGCTATTTTTATTGATCAATACTACTATCCCCATAGGGTATTACAGCAGGGTGGTGCACGTTGCATATACATACGCAGAGTAAAATAGTAACACAGGCAAGAAAGGAACAATACAAAATCAGATAAACAGAGGTCAAAGTTTGCGATTATTCATTTTTTTAAACAGTACTTGAAATAAACTTCGACAGTGGTGATTTTAAAACGTGGCCATTAGACGATTTTATTCTTCTACTGGTCGCGAAAAGAAAATAATACTCAAAACAGTTATTACTTACTGCAAACTACGACTATGTCTCTGCTGAGTAGCATATCCAGAGGAAGAAGAATGGTATTTCTGTCAGATATTTGTTATAGGGGCCGTTAATAAGCTGAAACAGGGATTTAAGGCATCATACCTTGTTTATTTGCGTTAATATTGGTCGGTTTGCTTTTGTTAAGATCTCTACCACTGAATCATGTCCAAAACTATTACAAATGAAGCGGCCTGCTTTTCTTTAGGCCATTCCTCTTTTTAATGCTAGTTTTAGTGCACGGGTCCCAAACAACGCGTACATAGTCAAGTATGGGCAGAATTACAGCTATATATGGGAGTAAGCAGAGTGTGCAGCGGTGGCGTAGCGCTAGAACAACCGCCTCACATGCAAGAGGACCGGGGTTCTCGGTGCCACGCAAGTCTCCACCGGATAAAAAAAAAAACGCGTGTTGATGGAATTGCAAAACAGCTTTGGGGTGCGACCTCATGCCGGTGAACACCTCTCCGGCAACACTCTCCCTCTCCAGAACAGGAGTTGGCCACCCTGGTGCAGTAATTGGCCGCAACCTCTCATGACAAGTTCCATGAAACCCCGGCCCCTAGTCACCAGCGGCTATAGTGTCCAGCGGCTGCGGAACAACCGGCGGCTGTCAGACCTGCGACGCAGCGGGGCGTGCTAATAATCTCTGGCTCCGCTGGACAGGCCGCCATTGGAAACTGACCCTGGCAACGTTTAACGCTAGAACCCTAGCTAGTGAAGCTAGTTTAGCAGTGCTGTTAGAGGAACTAAAGGGTATGAAATAGGATGTCATAGGGCTTAGTGAGGTTAGGAGGCCGAATAAAACATATACTGTACTGAAGGATGGTCATGTACTGTGCTATCGAGGTTTACCAGAGAGGCGAGAACTAGGAGTAGGTTTCCTTGTCAATAAGTATATAGCGGGCAATATAGGTGAATTCTATAGTATAAATGAGAGGGTGGCAGGCATCGTAATTAGGTTTAATAAGCGCTATAAACTGAAGGTCGTACAGGCCTATGCACCCACATGTAGTTATGATGGCCAGGCAGTTGAAAGCTTCTACGAAGATGTAGAATCGGCAATGCGAAAAGTAAAGACGCAGTATACTTCAGTGCCAAGGTAGGGAAAAAGCAGGCAGGAGACCAGGTAGTAGGTGACTATGGCATTGGTTCTAGGAATAGCAGGGGGGAGTTACTAGTTGAGTTTGCAGAGCGCAGTAACTTAAGAATCATGAATACCTTCTTCAGGAAACGGAATAACCGGAAATGGACATGGAAAAGTCCTAACGGGGAGAATAAAAATGAAATTGACTTTATACTGTGTTAAACCCCCGCCATTATACGAGATGTAGAGGTAATCGGAAAAGTGCGATGCAGTGACCACAGGATGGTGAGGTCCCGAATTAGCCTAAATCTGAAGAAGGAATGCAACAGATTAGTAAGAAAGAAACCCATCAACGAATTAGCGGTGAGGGGGAGGGCAGAAGAGTTAAGGATCTCGCTACAGAACAGATATTCAGCTCTGACTGAGGATGGCGACATTACCCTAGAAGCTATGAACAATAATTTAAGAGATATCATTACTGAGTGCGCTGTAGAAATAAGCTGTAGGCTAGTTAGAGAGGGTACAGATAAGCTGTCTAAGGAGACGAAAGATTTGATTAAGAAACGCCAGAGTATGAAAGCTTCCAATCTAACAGACCAGATAGAATTGGCAGGGATATCAAAGCTAATCAATAAGCGCAAGGTGGCCGATATAAGGAAGTATAACATGGAGAAAATTGAGCAAGCTGTAGAGAACGGGGAAAGCCTTAAAGCGGTAAGGATGAAATTGGGCACAGGCAAAAACCAGATGTATGCGATAAGGGACAAGGCGGGCAACGTCATCACGAATATGGACAAGATAGTCAAAGTAGCCGAGGAGTTCTATACAGATCTCTACAGTAGCCAAAGTAGTCAGGACCGTAATGAGATTGGCGGTAGGGAAAAACAGTCAGACGTTCCACCAGTGATCAAGGACGAGGTCAAGAAAGCATTAGAAACTATTAAAAGAGGGAAATCAGCTGGAGAGGATCAGATAACTACAGATTTGTTAAAAGATGGGGGGGATATCGTGCTAGAAAAACTGGCCACCCTGTATACGCAGTGCCTGGTGTCATCGACGGTACCGGAACCATGGAAGAATGCAAACATTATCCTCATTCATAAGAAAGGGGACTCTAAGGACCTTAAAAGTTACAGACCAATAAGCTGTAACGTATAAGCTATTTACTAAGGTTATCGCAAATAGAATCAGGACTAACTTAGACTGCAATCAAGCAAAGGATCAAGCAGGTTTTCGGAAACGGTACTCTACTATCGATCATATCCATACCATCAACCAAGTGATAGAAAAATGCTCGGAATATAGCCATCCCTTATACATAGCATTCGTTAATTACGAAAAAGCATTTGACTCAGTTGAAACTTCGGCGGTGATGCAGGCATTGCGAAATCAGGGGGTAGACGAGCCGTACGTGAAAGTGCTGGACGATATATATAGGGACTGCACAGCAACCATAGTTCTGCATAAAGAAAGTAACAAATTTCCAATAAAGAAAGGTGTTAGGCAACGAGACACGATCTCCCCAGTACTATTCACAGCTTGCTTAGAGGAAGTATTCAGAGACTTGGAATGGGAGCAGTTAGGTATAAGGGTAGATGGAGAATGCCTCAGTAATCTGCGATTCGCTGATGACATTGCCTTGCTAAGTAACTCGGGGGATTAACCGCAAATAATGATTGATGACCTAGACAGGAAAAGTAGAACGGTAGGCTTAAAATTCAATATGCAGAAGACTAAGGTAATGTTCAACAGCCTCGGGAAGGAACAGCAGTTTACGTTAGGTAGCGAGGCACTGGAAGTAGTAGGCGAATATGTCTACCTAGGACAGGTAGTAACCGCAGATCCGACGATGAAAAGGAAATAACAAGAAGAATAAGATTGATGTGGAGCGCATTTGGCAAGCACTCGCACATCATGACTAGCCGCTTATCGGTATCGCTCAAGAGGAAAGTATACAACAGTTGCATCTTACTTACTTACAGGGTTCTACTTAATTTGAGGACAACCCAGAGGGCTATGGAACAAAAAATGGTAGGGGTAACATTAAGAGATAGGAAGCGTGCAGAGTGGGTCAGAGAAATAACTCAAGTTACCGACATTCTAGTGGAAATTAAGAAGAAGAAATGGGCATGGGCAGGACATGTAGTGCGAAGAGAGGATAACCGATGGTCGCTTAGGGTAACGAACTGCATTCCAAGGGAAGGAAAGCGTAGCAGGGGGAGGCAGAAAGTTAGGTGGGCGGATGAGGTTAAGAAGTTCGCAGGGGTCAAGTGGATGCAGCTAGCACAGAACAGGGCTAATTGGAGAAATATGAAAGAGGCCTTCGCCCTGCAGTGGGCATAGTCAGGCTGATGATTATGATGGTGATGATGATGATGATGGGAGTAAGCGGACAGCATAAGTAAAACGTTTCAAAGCTCTTATCAGACAGAACAACTTGTAGTTAGCAGTAGCCACTACATATTCAAGCTGCTTAGTCCAGTTGAGGTCATTGGTTGCACTGTGTTACTTTGGAAAGAAATGTATTAATAGGAGCGGAAGGAAACTTTAGTTTATGCTCCTTGCGTATAATGGACATAGTATTTTATTCATGTTTTCCCTAAAGGGCCTCCAAAGGAGGGTATTACATAGGCGGGAGGGGGGGCGATACAAGTGTAACAAATACGATGCAATTATCAACAACAATTACAACAGGGCACATTAACTAAATGTTAGATAACATCAAAAGAGAGAAAGAAAAACAACACCAAAATATTTTAAAGCCAAGTAGCTCTTGGAATTTTTTACGTCAGTTTCTGTAGCGATGTGCGATGGCAAGTTATTCCATTCAATGATAATAGTGCGAGTTGTGAATGAATTGGTATAAGTTGATAAATGACTCTTTGCTCGTTTAACTTTGCAGGCATGATCAAGTTGTGGAAATATGACATCAGGTGACTGAAACAAATCACTGCGCAGTAGTTGATGATGATAAAGCTTATGGAAAAGTGTTAACCGAGCGTGTTTACGACGGCATGATAAGTCTTCTAGATCAGCACGTTGTATTAATGCTCTGACGCTTGTGAACGGTGAGTGGTCTGAAAAAATAACACGCACAGCACGGTTCTGCAAGGAATCGATGTTGGCGATAACATAGGCTTGATCAGGGTCCCAAATAGCCGCGGCATATTCAATTTTAGGGCGTATTAGAGTGATATAAACAAGTTTTTTAACATGGATAGGAGCGTGTTGGTGAGTGCTGAAGACCAAATGAATGATAAGCAGCAGCTAGGGTGAGGTCGATATGGTGATGCCATGTTAGATCAAATTGAAGGTACACCCCAAGGTATTTGTAAGTGTTTGTTAGTTCTACAGTATTATCATTGATCAAGTAAGTGGTTTAAATTCGGGCTGTACGACGAGTGAAAGATATCTGTTTTGTTTTAGAAACGTATAATTCATAGAAGACATAGAACAGTGTTCTCAAAATTAAGCTTCCATACTTCCCACATGCTACAACTTGTCGAAAAGCATCGTTCAGCATCTTCAGGCAGTGGTTTCGTCTATGTCGGAATACAAGATACAGTCAACATCATAAAGTATAATTTTAGCGGGAAACACCTTGCAGAACACCATTTCAAATTCAGGGGAATATTGGCTCACTAAAGTGCTTCGGCGGAAGCCTTCCCCGCCGCTCTGCTTAGGCATTGGCTGCGATACCGTTTGCGATAGACCAGAATCGTGACAGACACTGTGCCTTTTGTTTGCTGTAAACCAATTTTAAACGCCGCTGATGCCTGCTGCACTGCGTCTATATGCTCTGTGGTGCGGCGTTTGTGGAAGCTCCAAATGAAAGGCGGCGCACGGACGCCTTGATCGAACGCCTGGTGGCGTCAACTTCGTATATGCGTGAGTCTCCTGGCGACGTCATCACCAGTCATGACGGTATGACCGGATGCGACGCCATTATCACTTCCGGTTACCGGATGTGACGTCGTGATGACGTCCATGACGATCATGACTTCACTTCCGATGACGTCAATATGTGATGGCGTCAGTCATCTCTCGTCTCATGACTCTTTAGTCATGACTGATTGCTAATTAGAAATACTTAATGACTAGTTGATCATTAGTTAGTACTGGTTAGTGAATAGTTAGGTATTAGTACTGATTAGTAATTTAGTCTAACTGGGTAATCAACTAATAAACTCTGCAAACCCAGACTCACTTTGGGTACCACCACACCAACCCTCTAATTGTTAAGCGATTACTCGCGAGTTAGTTAGAGAGAAGACTTTATTTACACCGATATGGATCTCGGGGCAGGGGGTCAGCCAGGGGGAGGGTCTCCTTGCCGGCTTTCCTGCGCCGTGGCCGCAGAGAAAGTCTTGGAGTAAGCCTCCTCCGCCAGGCGTAGGACGATCTTTTGTTCATCCACATTTGGGCTGCGGATGTAGGACTCCCAGGTAATTTGATCAAGGGGATCAGTTTCTTTAGCTCCCGGAGAATCGGGGCATTGCCAGATTAGGTGATTTTGACTCAGAGGTACGTTGCAGAGATGGCAAGCTTCTGGGTCCCCTGTCAACTCATTATGCAGAGTAACATTAGGAAAGAAACGATTGGCCTGAATTTTTCGCCAGACAATGCATTCTGAGGGTATTAGGGACCTATCTCGTGGTGGATAGATCCTTCTGTTTAGTCTGCTGGGAGTCTCAGAGAGCTCCTTGTAGGTGATGAGGGGGTCTTTGTCCCCGGGTAGCGGGGTCTCTATGGCCGCTCGGGTGTATACATCTCGAGCGAGGCGATGAGCAGCCTTATTGCCTGGTAGACCCTCGTGAGCTGGAAACCAGATGACTGAAACCTCTCGGTTTAGCGGATGCTTTCTCAGTAGAATGGCCGCCTGCTTGGAAATTAGGCCTTTGCCGAAGTTCCTAATAGCCGCCTTATTATCTGAAAGGATAGTTCTGGCTTTAGCGCCTGTATATGTTAGCGCTATCGCAGCCTCTTCAGCTATTAAAGCGTTACGCGTATTAATAGATCCAAATACTTCATGGAAGTGGTTCCCAGATACCACTTCTATGACCGCAGCCCCTTCTAGCCCGCAAGCAGCACCGCAATAGGCTGATTCCTCAGGAGGGTCGTTTATTAGTTTGCTTTGAATAAATTTTGCTCTATGCTGTCTTCGTTCCTTGTCATGAATCGAGTGCATATTCTTAGGAATTGGTGCAATTTTGAATAGTTTCCGCGTCTCAAGCTCCAGGAGTTCAGCGACATAGGGTGGCTCACCTGACTGAAGCTGTAGTTCTTGCAGTAATTTTCAGCCCACTACAGTGGAGTTGAGCCTCCAAATCTGGGCCTCCCTGACCGCTTTAGCAATCTCTTCCCAGTTATTATGCATTCCCATAGCTAGAAGCTTCTCTGTCGACGAGTTGGCGGGGAGGCCTAAAGCTCTTTTGAATGTCGTTCTGATCATTTTCTCTAACTTCTCTACTTCACCAGGAGTGAGATTGAGAAAGGGGGTGGCATAAGATATATCCTGCTGATTACAATGGCACGAAGCAGTTTTATTAGGCAGTGTTCTCTGAGGCCTTTGTTCCTGAGAGAGATTTGCCTGAATATCCCCGTTACCTGGTCGATATACGTCTGCAGCTTTTTCAGAATGGTGGGGTTTTTCCTATTTTGCTGTAGGAAATACCCCAGGATCCTAATGGTGCTGACTCTCGGTACCTTGCTCCCTCACACATATACCTCCACTGGTTTGTGTAGGTGCGGTAGGTGGGATTCTCTGATTAGTCGTGATTTGCTGCACATTGAGAAAATGTATATTCCAATATGTATTACCAACTAGCCGGCACCTCAACGATTGAGAAAAGTTCAGATTTGTGAGGAGAGCAAGATAGCCCTCTATCTAGGGCGTAGTTTTCAACAATATACGCCGCTTCCTGCAGCCTATGTGATATATCGGCGTTAAGTAGATTTGGTCTCGTTTGAAATTCGCGGCCTTTGACGTCACACCTCGGTCGACCAACTGAAAAGTTGGAAAAGCGGGACATTTTTGTCGACACATTCCTGCTGACAACGATGAGCCAATAAAGGCTTCCGCCTTAATTAAGAACGGGAACTGGAGCTGTCCAACGACCGAGCCCTGGGGAACGCCAGATCCTACTAAAAATCGTTCAGAATAATGGTCATTAAAGACAACAAATTGTTATTTGCCTCCACTATATGCTGTAAGCTAAATAATTAGTCGTGAAGGTTTCAGCGTCTTGCCCAATTTGTGATGGTGTTATTTGTGCGACACTTTGCGAAAGCTTTTGAAAAGTTTATAAAAATTGCATCTATTGTCTTGCCCTCGTCGATTGTTTTTGAGAAATTATGAACTATAAGAACCAATACCCAAGTTGTATAAAATATTCTTCTGAAGAAGTGTTGATGCTTTGTTAATATGTTATTTTATCCATGAATTATGCGTTGTGATTATGCGTTATGTGTTCCAAAAGTTTACACACTGTGGAAGTTATGGAAACTGGATGGTAGGTTTGATCCTAGTATCTTTTTCCTTTTTTATGTAGCGGCTTGGCTCTGGCTATTCTAGAGTGTCTCGAAACTTGTCTCTGGCATAATGATCTTGTGAACATAACGTGCAAATAGTTTGACGTCCATTCCACGTACTATTTTAAAAAGCGTTTGGAGTGTTGTCCGCATATGAAGTTTTTAGTTATAATTTAAAAGCATGCTTATTATGCAAGGGACGACTTTTCCTGAGGAACTTTTCGCGCGCATCGACTAGTTAAAGCTCTCAAGGTCCCCGGAAGGATTAATACTAGTGGCAGGCAGACACGTTTCAATGTGATTAAAGGTTTTACGTATTTCAGCCAATTTTGCTGAGGGTACGCGCACATGACCCGAGGTAGCATCGCCGCGGCTTCCTTGTGAAGAATCGAAGGGGTCAGTTTCGACCTACTGAGAAATGCTATGGAATTCTCAATCGCTTTCTCTATTTTCGCATTCGTAAAACGGCTTCTCCTCAAGGAGTGCTTCTTCTTCTTCATTATCACCATAGCCATAACCATAACCATCATCATCATCATCATCAGCCGGACAATGCCCACTGTAGGATGAAGGCCTGTTCTGTTTTCCTCTAATTACGCTGTTCTTTGCTAGCTGCATCTATTTGACCCATACCAACTTCTTATCCACACTCCTAATTTTTTGCCGCCCGCTGCTAGGCTTTCCTTCCCTTGGAATTCGATTGGTTACTCAAAGAGACCATCGGTTATTTTCTTTTCGCACTACATTGCCTTCCTATGCCCATTTCTTCTTAACGTCGAGTAGAATGCCAGTTACACGCGTTATTTCTCTGCCACTCTGCAGGCTTCCTATCTAGCATTTTCAGTCCCATAGCCATCTGCTTTTTTTTAGTTTAAATAGAACCTTTTCGTTAACCTCCAGGTTTCAGCCCGATAGGTGAATACCAGTCGGATGCAACTGTTATACTTTCTTGTTGAGTGCTTAATAGTGCTTGCTTTCAAGAAAAAGACGTCCACAAGCAACGTTTCGAAAAAAATGAAAGCTAGTTTTGCCAAGTTGTGCATTTTCAATAGGCTGAAAAAAGGCAAGTGCATTTATTACGAACTTCCCATGTGAATTCATTTGAACGTCATTCAGGTTATGAGTGCGCTTGTAGCAGGGGAAGCACAAGTTTGAGTAGAGAACTGGTGTGACAGCGATGTTATATACGATAAATTTAATTTTTCAGATCGGCGTGTACCGCCCTTTTTCTCGACTGAGCCGGTGTCGAAGTACGAAGTGCCGCCTGGGGCTAAGCTAAACTTGACCTGCACAGCCGTCGGAGCTCCAGTTCCGCATGTGCGTTGGCGCAAGGGAGAAATTGAGCTGTCTGCAGACCATGCCATCCCACTCGGGCAGAACGTGCTTATGCTACAGGACGTGCACGAATCGGCCAACTACACCTGCGTGGCCAGCTCTTGGAACCAACGAGCAAGTCTGGCAAGTGCTCGTACAAGATGATGGCAACAACGCAACACGCATCTCTAAAGATACATCTGCCCACATTGTGGAGATATGAAAGGAGACAAATACAGGCGGAGTTTCCTGCTTTAGAGGTGTTTAGTTATTTTGTTTGCGCAATTCTGCCCATAAATCGGGCTACCACCCGCTGCTGTTTTACTACGATTATCATACGCAGGCGAAAGGTACGTGCCCTCAAGACTTGTCACAATACACAGATATAAACCATTTTATTTACGCAATTATTGTCTGTGGGAATTTTGTTATTTCGTTGAACTCTTTTGCTGCCAGGCGTTACCGTGCCGCTTATGATGTCTTCCGGTTTGAATTCAAGAATGTTAGCGCGACATGATTCACTGAATAAGGGTGTTGTAAACATAAAAATATTTTCACGCAATTCAGAGTACCTTCCTTGTTTCGGACGCAAGAAACATTCTCGAAACAGTTGTGCGAAATAAGAACTCATGGACCTTGTTTTGAACTCTAGAAATACAACATAATGAGTCCTTTTGCAACTTGATATGCACAAGTGGGTGGTTGGTGTGGTACATTGGTTGTAAAATACTGATGGAAATCCTTACCATCGCTTTTGTTACAGTTACTGAAATTTACCCACAGAGGTTAGACAAAATAAGAACAAGATTTTTTTCTCTGGCACTTCGGGGTTGAGATACCTAAAAAAAAGAAGAGCTTAAATATTCCGCACCCCACACGAAACTAACCTGAGAAGAATCAGTCACCCTCCGAAAAATTCAATCCAACAGCCACGTCCGTATCCAGAATCTCACCCACCACCTCAACATATGAGTGAAGTTCTGTTGCTGGTTCTTTTGCTTTATGCACCAGGGGTGCGCCGTCAGAGACGGTATATCGTGATGCAGCGGAGGTTCCTTGCGCCAGAGACGCCCCGTCGGAGACGGTATGTAGCGATGACTTGAAGACAGGAGTGTGCCAGAAGAATAACTGAATATTTATATACACAGTATTTACAACATTTATAACATTTACAACAGAGATGCAAGCTGGAACTGGCTAACAGGAAAATATTCCCACCTCGGCACAGCCGAGGACGCAGAGCATCTAAACCTAGCCCAGAACACCGGACTGGGCCCTCGGGCTCGGTTTTAACCCCCTGAGGTACAGAGAACTAAATCTTTTCTCTCATAAAAAAAAAAAGGAAAAGCAAAACTCCTAGGGTCACATCCTTCCTACATTCCGCGGTACACGGGGCCGTTCAACTGGCCGTTGCAACGTTCAAGTCAATGGGTAGTGTTGTTACAAAAAAAAAAAAAGAAAAAGAGCAGACTGGTCCATGGTTCTGTTACAGCTCGGCTGTCCTCACGAGTGAACCGTTTTTGCTAGTGCTCGCCACCACACTCCATCGGGCGATCGCGTGAACGAGCGTCTCACCTGCAACCGCGAGGTCGAGACAGCGCGCTCAACCCGGTGCACAAAAAAGAGGGAAAAAGAAACGAGGCGTCAGGGGTCCTGCCACGGCTCTCCTGTCGGCCCGAGTGCAGTGCTATTGTTAGGTGCTCGCCACCGCATTCCATTGGGTGCCCGCGTGAATGTGTCTATCGCCTGCGACTGCGGGCTTAAGACGGCGCGTGCAAGCTAGTGTTCACATGCCATTGACTGGCTCGTAACGCTCGTCATCCTAAATGGCTTTGCGTGCTTCGCCAGGTGCCTGGCGGCGCCCTCCTGTTTGCGCACCACCTGCGGCCACTCCTGCTACGGAACAAAGAGGAGCTGGACTGGTAGCCACACACTTTCCCCGACTTCCCGCACTAATCTGTTGTGCCCGTCGGTCCCTTACAATATGAATGCGCATTTTGTAACATACTTAACACCCTACAACTTATGGTATAGGGATGTGTCACAAACCCCCGCCTTTGCGGTGAAAAGAGGCGCGGGATCCCCTTTACGGTTAAATATGTTCTCAAACCTCATAGAGGTTTGAGAACATATTTAAAAGTTAGGCCGGCCAACCCGTGAAGTACATGTGTCGGTACGTGATTGAGGAATACGTTCAAATAGGTCACTTTTTTTTACAAACAATTGAAATATTTCTGGATAGTAGTCCGAATCACACTGCATAATAATAGAGCACAATAACAACAATAAAACGCCACGACAAGATATTGATAAAATACTAGTTAAACAACAAGAGGAAAAACCCGACTATGAATATAACACTGCGACAATAGATGATTATAAAGATGACAAAGCAAGTATTCTAGATATAATAAGTATGAGCAAAAGTCACATAAAAGCCACAGCATAAAAATATTACTAAGTCAGGTAAAGGTTAACAAAAGCGAAAATAATGCTCGATTGAACAGCAGTCTGTGGCGAAATGAAATTCTCACGGCTTTCTTGCAAGTTGAGGTTTCGAAGGCTGGGTTGTTTGGTAGCGGAGGCCGTACAGATGAGGAGACGATGCGTCGATCGAGTGCCCGGTTAAACACAAGGCGAATTTCCAAAGCGGCCGTGAGAGATGCCCGGAAGACTGAATCTTCCCAGAGCGCACTGGCATGGGCGTTCTGTGGTCTGTCATATTATACACTCGGCTTCTGCGCCGCGCCCGCGTCAAGGAAATGCGGTCGCTGCCCCATCGGCGTGTAGAATCCTGCTCAGAGGAGTGGCGGGTTCCCGTGAGTTTAGCTATCTGAGGCAAAAGGTCCCGCAACTTTCGTTGTATAATAGGTGAGGCACCTTGTGACACTGACCCCCACTGAAGAATATTTCCTCGGAATAGTCTAGACATCCACAAGCGTCGAGAACGACGTTATTGCGCCCCGAAGAGAGGTGGAAGTAGATTGGGTCCGTTCGATGCACTGAAGATAGTTTGTCACTCACTACGGTTCATGGCCGCACCATACACGCACTGATCAGAACCCGCACAACACCACAACACTGCAGTTCGTCAGTCATGTTTTGAACACATATCATAAGTCACGGATTACTGATAAAAATCAAGTGCGCACAAATAGACAGGCACATCATGTACGATTTACATTAAACAATCAACACAATGCAGCTAGGTAGTAGTGCAAGCTGTAGAACTATTCTAGCCGGCTCATGTAATCTGCTCCAACGATGTCGCTGCCGTTAATATACTCGACACGTAATTTGTATTCCTGAAGCTTAATACACCAGCGAAGAACTTGACTGAACACATACTTTGTTTCTTTTATGAACTTCAAAGGCCGTCTGAACGAGAAACCTTCTTCCGTAAAGGAAGACTTAAAATTTTTCGATTCCCCAAATGAGTGGTAAAGCCTTTTTTTTAGTGGTTGAATAGGCTGCCTCTCGAGGGAGCAGCGTGCGGCTCGCATAGGCAACTGGGTGCAGGATTTCGTCATGCGATTAAAGCAGAACGACCCCAACCCATCAATCGGAAGCATATGTTCGCAGGACGAATTCCCTGTCAAAATCTGGAAGTTTCAAAATCAGTGCCACAGCCAATTTTTCCCGCAAGTTCTTGAAAGCCCGTTTCTGCTCGGGGTCCCAGCTGACGACTGAAGGTGGTCCCTTCCGTATTAGACCTGACAGAGGGCAGGTCAGCATAGTTCGAAATGAAATCACGGTGAAAACCCGTGAGCCTCAAGAAGGATCGCACCTGCTTCTTTGCTGTCGGACGTGAAGCTTCTTGTATTTTCTGTAGGGTCATATGAGGGGCGACAACTCTCCAGACGCAATTTGGTGGCCCAGGAATGCGACGGTTTCCATTCCGATCTCGCATTTGAACGGTTTTATGGTGAGACCAGCCATTTAAATTCGGGCAAAGACCTCGCATAAAGTTTGTCGATGCTGTTCCCATGTCGCACTCGCAATGAGTACCTCGACGTAGTAGTAAGCCATGTCGGGAATATCGGCCAAGATGTTCCGCATCAGCTTCGTAAAAATGGCTGGCGCCGTCTTAATACTCAAGGGCATATATTGGAATTGATAGCGCCCCGTACCAACCATGAAATCAATCCCTCGCCTTTGAATCGGGTGACAGCGGCACTTGTCAATATCCCTTAGATAAGTCCAGCTTGGAAAAGATTCTCTTGAGGCCTACCGAGGTGATAAGGTCGTCCGCACGTGGTAAGAGCTCGCCGTCTTCTTCGATGAGTTTGTTTAGCTTTCGAAAATCAACGCACATCCGATGCGTTCCATAGGCTTGCGTACGGCGATCACAGAGGAGTTGTTGGGCTACTCCGATGGCTGAATAATGTCTAATCGGAGCAGGGCGTCCTTCTGATGCAATTCCCTGTCTCAAAGCATACGGTAGCGGATATTATTTTACATTTATCGGCCTGTCGCTCTGTAACTTTAGTTGGCACTCGATCAGCGTGGTGTTTCCCGGAAGGTCCGAACATATACCTTCGTACTGTTGCAGACGTTTCTTGGTTTCATTCTGCTCTGCTATACGTTGGTCAGACTCTCGGAAATGTGCACATCTCCGATAGACTGCGTCTGGGAGTGCTTAGCAAGCTCTATCTGTCCAGCGTCTGTGTCTTCTTCTGCCGATATTACTGCACCGACAGCTGCCACGATTGTGTAGTCTTTCCTTTGCTGGTATCTGTTTAGCATTTTGATGTGGAATATTTTTGTGGAATGGCTCAGATCCACTTCATAGACAACATCGCCCCTGCGGCTGATGGCCGAAAAAGAGCCCTTCCATTGCATGAGCAGCTTATTGTGCTCTCTGGGAAGAAGAATAAGAACCTTCTCTCCCGGTTTGAGTGAGCGTTTGCGGCTCTTGATATCGTAGTAGCGGCTCTAACACTCCTTTGCACGCTCCAGCTTTTCGTGGGCAAGTTTACAGGTATTTTCCAGTCTGTCCCGCAGAGCAAGAACGTACGCGTACATAGTTCGCAACTCGTCAGATGTGGTTGCATTAGTTCAAAGCATACATGGCAGTAATTGAATTACAGTAATGGAATTACTGTAATTTAATTACTTTTCTCGGTAATTTGTAATGTAATGAGTTCATTTTTCGGGTTGGTAATTTAGTAATGTAATGAATTACTTTTTGGCAGTAATTTCGCATCAAAAGTAAATAATTCCATTCGAAATTACTTTTACTAAAATGCGCCACTACGCCTTCAATAGACGACGAAGTAGAGTGCCGCGAAAGAAGCAGGAACGGCGTGCGGCAAGCGAAGCCAGCGTAACGGATCAACAAAGAGAGACAGAGTTGTGCAGAACAGTGCGTCTGAGACCTCAGCCATTCTCCAATCTGCAGGATACAAGGCGTCAAGGGAATGCTAGAGAGATGGTGTAAGAAAGCTGCAGCTGAGAACTAGTTTGGAGCGCGGCATACCGGCACTCCCTGTTGCGTCGGCTAGGGCACAGTGTATGGTGCCTGGATACTCTCAACACCACGGGGCGAAGGAGGACAGGGGTTGGGGGGATAGGCAGAAGGGTCCATGATGTGAGGCACCGTGGCTTGAGCATTACTGAGCAGTGAGCACAAATGTGCCGACATCGATTCTTGGGACTGCGGAAGCAATAAATAACCTAGCTTCTCGGGCGCTTCAAATGACGGAGACAGCTCCGGGCCAGCAAGACGCCGGGGTCGCCGGTCGTTTCAGGACCGTTTGACCATTTTTTTTTTCTTTGCGGTAGTCTTGTTTTTGTAATCGCACGTACTTTAGGAGAGAGAGAAGGAATTAATAGCTCTGGGACGGAATTTGGTGGGAGGACAAGTTGTTTTGCTTACGCTTTGCTTAGTTTTTGAATGGATGGAAACTAGAAAGTAATTTAAAAGTAATTTAATTACTCAGTACAAGTAATTGTAATGTAATTTCATTACTTTTTGGGAGCAGTAATGAGTAATGTAATTTAATTGCTTTTTTGCGATTTTCAGCAAAGTAATTAGTAATGTAATTTAGTTCCTTTTCAAAAGTAATTTTGCCATGTATGGTCCGAAGCTCTCTAAGTACAGCCAGAGATCCACGCACATATCGCCCATATACAGTTCTGAAGGGAAAAGCCGAGGCTTTCTTGGGGTACTTCCCTGTATGCGAACAGGAGTGGAGCCAGGTAGCGATCCCAATCGGTCGGTCTCTCCTGACAAATGCGCTTGAGCACTTGTTTCAACGTGCCGTTAAACCATTCGACTAGGCCGTTGGCTATCGGGTGGTAGGGAGACGTTTGCAGCTGTTTTACTGACAACAAACGGCTAATCTATTTCATTATTTCGAACGTAAAATTAGGGCCCCAGTCACTGAGAACCGTTCTGGGCACTCCTAAACGGGAAAACATTTCGACAATAGCTTCGGCTATCCTTTCGGTCTCGATGCTAGGAACTGCGACTGCATCAGGGTACCGAGTGGCATAGTCCAACATGGTCAGGATGTACCGATTGCTTTGAGCGGACTTCGGGTTGAGTGGGCTAACAATATCGATCGCCACCCTCTGAAACGGGGTCTCAAAAACGGGCACTCGGACCAAAGAAGCTCGTGCGGTGTGACACTTCGGATTTGTGCGTTGGCATAGATCGCAATAGGCAACGAACCGCTTAGCGTTAGCCTGCATTGCGGGTCACAAGAATTCTGTCTGAAGCTTCAGTAGGGTTTTCTTAGCACCTTGATGGCCTCCCATCAACTCATCATGTGCTAGCTGATCTGCACTTTTGGGGCACAAAAACTTGAGTGTACTCCCCGCCGGACTCGGCGACGTATTTCCTTCGAAGGACGCCGTTAACAATGCAAAACTGGTGGCTACCCTTTCCCTTGTTCGCTTGCGGCGGGCCCACGCGATTGTAGCACGAGCCTACGGTCGCGTTATTCTCTTGCTCTTGGACAACGCTTCGCGGCATACAGTAGGGAGGCGTTGCCGGACTTTAATAAGCTTTTTCAGCGTTTTATTCTTGCATGCCTGCACTTTAGTCAGTACCGGACAAGCTTCAGTGGTATCCGAAATGAGTGCGGCGCTCTGGGTGTTAGGCGCTAACTCTTCAAATTTTATTTCAGTGGACTTCGTAGTCTTGCTTTCTGTTGTCTCTTGCCAGTTTGGATCGGGGCGTCGGCTGGCCTAGCACCTTCCACATTTCCCGGCACCATATTGTACAAGCAATACTCTATACACTCAGCGAGAAGTTGTCCCCTAAACTACGGGGTGTCGACATCGACTCAAGCTTCTGGGAGCATTAGGACTGAGTGGTCAAGTAGGTAAACTGGAGACTTCGTATCGGTGATATCTACTTTCCGTACTAAGTTTTCCTTACCACCATCATGTTGCAGCCTGTGTCTCTTAGGACTCGGACTGTCTGGCCTCCAATCATGCCGGTTACGACAGGTAAACATTCCCTGACTGCGCATTCTTTACTGGTGTAAGCATCGTTCATGACGGGGATATTCCCTCCGTCCTTAGGTTCTAGGTATCCGTTCTCAACGCATACTGCAGCGGACTCCCTATTTTCTTCCCTCTGTTTTGGTGCCCCCAGCATCTCCAGCTTGGATGACCTGGCTTGCCGAGTTTGCGGCATTTCTGGGGCGGTACCGATCCATCAGAGGTGGCGGCCCGGCAAATTGCGGGGAGGTGTCCCGTGCGTGAACAAATATAACATTTCTTTTCATTGCTGCTCTTTGCATCCGATGATTAAAGTAAAATTTACTTTCTCTCGGTAGTCTTGGAGAAGGCGTTTTCTGCCTTATTCTTCGGGGTGCTTCGCTTTCCGAAGTTCGACCAGCCATGGGCCGCCACATACTTTTCTTCCCTTGCTGCTGTTTTCGTGAAGGATGTAAACATTCATTGCGGAGTGCCGCTTTTAGATAGGGACTGTTCCTTTGAATCAGATCCAAGAGATCTGCATACTCTCTTTTTTGTGTCCGACAGCTCTATCCGTCTGTCTAGGAAGTTCTGTAGATGCGTCACGAATTGTGAACACCTTTCCTCGTTCCGGGGACTAGCAGACCTGAATTTTTCTCTGAACCCTTGCTCTGTCATATGGGAGCGAATTATAAGGGCCTGCCGGGACTTGCTGTAGTCTAAGCACTCGGACGCAGACATGCGACTAAAAACGCTGAGCGCTTCCCCGCTTAAACATAGACGAAGGGTTGTAGCCTGATGGTCGCGAGGCCATCTGACTCTCAGCGGCGCGCTCGAAACGCATGAGGTAAGCGTCAAGGTCGTCCCTGCCCTCATTAAAAATCACCATAAGTTTGTGCGGGCTTATGCGTTCTGGCCGAACAGATTGACTCTTCCCCATTTCTGACCTTGTCTCTGCAGTGCTAATAGCGTCATTTGGCGGATTATTCGGTAGGTTTTGTGGGAGCATAAGTAACGCCTTTTCTTTATCCATCTCCGCCATCTGGAGTTGAGATTGTTAATGTGTTGCCGCAGCCTTCCGCGACTCTAGTTCCTTCTCTTTCTCCATCTGTGACATCCATAACTCTTTTTCTTTCTCCATCTCCGCCATCCGGAATTTGGATTCTAGTTCTGCCTCCTCTTTCGGCTGCGCACGTTCCTCATTGCACTCCTCTCTGCGACGAGTTCGCTCTTGGTCTACCCATTTGAGCAGCTCTTGACCCTCAAAGCCGAAACTTCGACCATACTTAACAAGTCGTTCTAACTCTGCTTCGGCCATGTTAGATAGGAAACATTATGCAGTGCTGGGACAGAAAACTATAAACATTGCACCTCCTCCTCTCTCTACCTCACCAACACTTGGTTGACCAGTCCTGATCGCGGACGCCAATTATGTCACAAACTCCCACCTTTACGGTCAAAAGAGGCGCGGGATACCCTTTACGGTTACCCGTCATCCCTCTATGAGGTTCGAGAACACATTTAAAAGCTAGGCCGGTCAACCCGTGAAGCACGTGTGTCGGTGTGTGTGTGAGGAATAAGTTCAAATAGGTCACTTTCTTTTACCAATGTTTGAAATATTTATAGATAGTAGTCCGAATTACACTGCATAATAATAGAGAAAATAAAAAACATAAAACACCAGGACAAGATATTGATAAGATACTAGTTAAACGATAAGAGGAAAGACCCGACAATGAACAAAAGAAGATATAAAACAAGTCATCATCATCATCATTATCAGCCTGACTATACCCACTGCAGGGCGAAGGCCTCTCCCATATTTATCGACTTAACCCGGTTCTGTGCTAGCTGCATCCACTTGACCCTCGCGAACTTCTTAACCTCATCCGCCCACCTAACTTTCTGCCGCCACCTGCTACGCTTTCCTTCTCTTGGAATCCAGTTTATTACCCTAAGCGACCATCGGTTATCCTCTCTTCGCACTACATGTCCTGCCCATGCCCATTTCTTGTTCCTAATTTCTACTATAATGTCGGTAACTTGAGTTATTTCTCTGACCCACTCTGCACGCTTCCTATCTCTTAATGTTACCCCTACCATTTTTTGTTCCATAGCCCTCTGGGTTGTCCTCAAATTAAGTAGAACTCTCTTAGTTAGCCTCCACGTTTCAGCCCCATAGGTGAGTACAGGTAAGATGCAACTGTTGTATACTTTCCTCTTGAGCGATACCGGTAAGCTGCTAGTCAAAATCTGCGAGTGCTTGCCAAATGCGTTCCATCCCAATCTTTTTCTTCTTGTTATTTCCTTTTCATGGTCCGGATCTGCGGTCACTACCTGTCCTAAGTAGACATAATCGCCTACTACTTCCAGTACTTCGCTACCTAATGTAAACTGCAAGTAAAAAGCAAGTATACTAGATATAACAAGTATGGGCAAAAGTCACATAGAAAACACAGCGAAAACTATTACTAAGACAGGTACAGGTTAACAAAAGCGAGAATAATGTTCGATTGAACAGCAGTCTGTGGTGAAATGGAATTTTTACGCCTTTCTTGCTAGTTGAGGCGTCGAAGGCTGGGGCGTTCGGTAGCGGAGACAGTACAGATGGGGAGAACGATGCGTCGATCGTGTGCCCGGTTAAACAAAAGATGATGTCCCAGACGGCCGCGAAAGAGGCCCGGAAGTCTGAATCTTCCCAGAGCGCCCTGGCGCGGGCGTTCTGCGGTCTGTCATTTTATACACTCGGCTTCTGCACAGCGGCCGCGTCAAGGACGTGCGGTCGCTGCCCCATCGGCGTGTTGAATCCTGTTTAGAGGAGCGGCGGGGTCTCGTCAGAATCGCTCTATATCTGAGGCAGAAGCTACCGCAGCATCCGCTGTATAATAGCTGAGGCAGCTTTTGACAGGATGCAAATGACCAAATGGTACTGTAACAACCATGGGCTTAACCGAAGAGCTGTAGGAGACTCACTCAGCGGTCAAGTCCTAGTCTGGATTATCAGCGTAGTCTGCTCAACCGGACTCGGCAGATGGCTCGGGTCCACGGCTTCCTGATCTGAGGAGGCTGCCCACGTAGTGCTGAATATTTCACACCTATTCTGAATAAATGTTTGTTTCTCAATGTCAAATATTTCACATAAATGCCATTTTGTGCGAAGCTTAGTGACGAGATGGCATGCCTAAATTTTCACAAATAAAATTGATGTTACAAGGTCAAGTTTTGTTTTACACGCTCAGATTGTTTTTGAAGCTCTGGAGGAAATAGACCCCTTGCAAAAATACGTCACCTACCCGTGATTTTCGGTTTCGGTTTCGATTCGAAAACACTGTGGGAAGTCTTCCGCCATGTTGGGGGCAGCCTCTCATTTCTCTTGTTAGCCCTGCGCGCGCCGGTTGCTGATTGCCGAGTCGAATACACCGCCCGCTGTTAGCGCTAAGCCGCTGCTGCTGCTGCGAAGATACTTTTTGAATGTGTACATCACCATGTGCGACATCGTTTATCCAGTGTGTGCGTGGGAAAAAAACCTCGCGGACTTGCCGCCGCTTCGCCGTGTGCATATTGATGTGTCTCGGTTGACGGCGACGACGAAATGTCAACGAAGGGCCTACAAGCTTCTCACCGAGAGCTACGTCTTCTGTGTTGGCAAACTATTCGAGCACAACGTAAGTAACCTGTCTTTTGTTTTGGCGCGTTAACGGCTGTTAAAACCGAACAGATGAGGGGCCCTGAAACACGTGTCGTGTTTCTGTACCAGTTGCAATGTATGACTCTGTTTTGTTTGGCTTTTTTTCCCTACGTGTTTGTTTGAATGGCAGAAAAAAAAAGTACATGCAAGATTGAATACGATTAAGCTGGCGGTGTTGCTGACTTGTTTTGCCTGCGTCGTATGCGTTTCTTTCCCATTCTCTGCGTTTTCAAGCTGCGCGTAAAGCTCGTAGTGTGTGATGTTCAGCATGATTTGGAGGCCACCAAGGAGTTGCGCCTACTTAAGTCGACCAGCGAAACACTGCGACTCTCGAAAGCCAACCGCGGCTCTGGAAAGCTTCGAGTTCTTTTCTGCGAAAAGCTCGACGAACCGCGGAGTCGCTGGGGGCGTGGTTAAGTTACGCCAACGAGGAATGAGCCGTGTACTAACGTTGTGTAGCCCCGCCGTGAAGGGCAGTTATCGAGAGCGTGCCCCCATAGAGTACTGACCCGGTAATGCTTGCCCATAAAGCGATCGAGTGTCGCTGGGGGTAGAAAATATAACGACGTTCTGAAACAGGTACGACTGACTTTTGCCGATACATCCGTTCAAACGTGGCCGAATGGGCACGAGAACCGGGCGCACACGCGGCACCTCTAGTGAAACAGCTGCGATGTCACTTGATTTGTTTTCCGACACTCCGCCGCAGCGCTATCGGCTCACTATGCTTGCTAAATCAGGCGCTCTACGACGTCCTGATGATCGTTCTATATAACGTATGACGAGCGTAAGCTCCGTGCAGCAGGTAGTGCATTAAAACGTGTGTAGGAGGCAACATGACGAGAACGCGAAGCAGCTAGTACTGCGAGCTGCGCAGTCGTCCCTTAGTTCTCACCATTCTGTTGCTCAGTTTTTATTTTTTGAAACTCTTCTCAAATGAGGCTGTTTTAGTCACACAACAAATGTTGATGCAGGTACTATTCTCTTTGTTTCAGAAACAACATGGTATTCGTGAGGGCCAGCTGCCACAGGAGCCAGAGAAAAACAGAGCCACCCTATACTGTTTCTGCAGCCTTGTCACGGCAAGGTGACGTGCTTGGTGGGCAGTGCGAGTGTGTTGCTGGAAAATATGCCTGCAACCACTTGCAAGTTGTGTTGAGGGTTGTGGCGCTGCTGCAAGAAAATGGGTTCTTGGAAGCACCACAGCATCTGTCCCCAACCGATTTGCCTCAGCAATGGCGAGTGCCGAGGCGAAATCCTCGGCGGGGAACCAGTATACAGAGGATAGACTGGAGGAAAGTTACAGAAGGTGGGCAAACTGTTCCCCGCAGCTCGAAGATTTACGAGGGCCATGCTGCCAGTGAACCTATCGACCAGCAGCAGAGAGACATCAAAGAATTTGCCGACGCCCTTAGCACATTGGATGGGATGGAACACTTTGCAGCTGTTCTGCAGGCTGCCGAATACAGTGAGACCAGTGATACGAAAAAAGCGCAGGGTCGTTCAGTCGGCGTTTCCATCGGCACCGCAATGGTGTGCTATGTTTAAAATGCAAATTAATGTTTCTGTGAAGTACCGCATGGCTGCTTCCTAATATGTTCCTGCACAGCCAGTTGACAATGTGCGTGAGCCGTTTATTTTCGGTATCTTCGTTGCTTTCGCGAATCAGGTGCATTTGTTTCATTTTCGGGGCACACAAATCCAGAAACTTTCGTTGCAGTAGATCAGAAAACAAAGCGACGTGAGTCGACATCGTTATCTGCGACGAAGCACAATATCCGGAAACTGACATCGGTTGACAGCGGCAGGAAAAACGCAGACGTAGTAAGTACTTTTTCGCCATTTTCGTCGTGATATCCCTGCTGGTGATATTGCGGAACACAGCAGGAGTTAACCATTCTGATATGGAGTGAAAGCCAGCGGATTCCAGCGATTTCGACAGCCAAGCGCGGCGTTTCGTTGTTTATCCGTGCGGTCACCGAAACGCACCTTCTTCCGGATTCCGGCGTGCCCTCAACATGGCGGCGGCGCGCTTTAGTGCCAGTGGCCGCCACAAGGGGCGCATTTTTGCAAGGGGTCTATTGAAAGGCCATAGAGTGCTTATTTTTGTTGAAAAGGTTGAACCTCCCAAAACGAATCAGGCTAGGAGAAACGAAGTAGTGGAGGGCACCGAATATTTCAAACACTGGAGTTCTTAACATTCATTTTCGCCTACATTCGACCCCGCTTCCTGGACTCGGGATTAGATCCCCCATCCTGGGATACGTAAGTCGAATGCTCTTACCACTGCGCAACCACGGTGGGCAGACATGGAATGCATACGTCAATGAAACTTAGAGTCGCATGCAACTCCAAAACGACTGGCAGGTGCCCTTCGAAGAATGCCTCGAAGACTGTACCACCTTTCTTTTCGCCCCCTCCTTCCGGAAGATTTCTCAGAGATTTTATCTGATTTAAACCTCTGCAAGGGAGCGAAGTGGCAAATTCTTTATTAGCAGCCTAATTAACGAACACCTTTATTGCTGTTGTACTTATCCAACTGAAGATTTCAATGTCCTATGAAATGGGAATTCACACCCTATCTTGAGTTCGGCCTACGAATGGAGCAATTATTTTTCTCTAATGCTCCTGTATCGCTCAAGCTCTCAAGCTTCCATTTATAGAATATGCCCTTTAAGGCTGTCTTGCAAAGATGTCTGAAGAACGCCCGCGCTTACCCTATTTTAGAGGTTGTAACAAGTATTGTCCTTGAAATCGTCATCATGTTTCAATTCTCACGGTATTCTCTAAAACTTTCAGAAGATAGTACGGTAAAGAAATGTATGTTGTGAATAAACATGGAATAATGAGCCATGCCGAGTTTGATCTTGTCAAACATTGTTTAAATGATAACGCTGTAGTTTTTACCAAGGAATGATCTCTTAAAGCATTTGCATTAAATGTTTTACACTTTATATATTTTCCACTTCGTATGACATTCAATCTGCTGCGCTACAAAATATTAATTTGAATGTTATAAAAGCTTGCTTCCCGAGTTAATTGCTTTTTTTTCGTTACAACATGCAGTTTCTGCAACAGGGAGCCTTTGTGATTTTGTATATACATTATAGGAGACAAAATGCAGTGACCCTGTCTAGCCTTTGGGCCAATATTTATTTGTAATACAATATGACTATAAAAACTAAACCGCCCACATACAATTTGTAAACTAAAGGCAAGGCCTTTGTCTGTCTGGAACTTCATCCAATGATCTCGCCCTATCCTTTCCTAAGTGCACCTAATGCAAGGTGCCAGTACGATCGTTTAATCGTGATATGTATGCTATATGAAGCTGTATATGCTTAACAATCCTTCCAATTTCCATACAGAGACCTGCTCTGGACGTTGTGCTGTACGTAACGCATATAGGAAGCGGCTGGTTATGTGACGTATTTAAATTAAAATATTGACTAGTACCCAGCTTTTTCATCCTTTCGGGCTGTCGGTCTTATTTGACTCCTGATTTAAAAAAAAATAATCCATTGACAATTACCACCAGTCGGAGAAAAAATACTGTCACTTGGGATAATACTGCAACAAAAGCAAATTTCATCACATGTGTAAAGAAGACACAGAACGGAAAACGATGCGGCATCGCCATCACCATCGCTTGTCTCCGGCGCCCATCTCTCGTGCTGAAGCTGTGCCCTGCGGCTGGCAATTCGACCCTGCTGTGCCCGAATTACTGGCAGCGCTAGACGTTCAAACCAACTATTAAATCCACATTTCACTTGGTGGAGGTCAATCTGAGGCTCCCTGTACACATCTCGCCCTGGAACTTCGCAGCAGAACGTTGACTACCCCAATGACGGAGCCGACTTCATTGCACCTACCTCTGCCCGTCACCTGCACAGGTGCGCTTCGTCAACGGGACCCCGCTACCTTCCGTGGAAGCAGCGATGACGACGTCGATGATTGGCTGACCACTTACGAACGGGTCAGACGTCACAATAACTGGGACGACAACCGTAAGCTCAACAATGTCATCTTTTACTTGAGCGATGTCGCTAATCTGTGGTTTTGAAACCACGAGTCGGACTTTACTACCTGGGCGAATTTCAAGACGAAATTTTCTTGTGTTTGGCCGCCCCGCCGTCCGAAAACTCCGCGCGGAACAGCATCTTCGGTCGCGACTGCAGCTGCCCACGCCCACAATTTCATCGTCCGGCGTTGCGCCACTGAGCTACGCTCCAGCATTCGCGCCGGCACCTCCTCAAGTATTGCGTCGTACGTATACCGAAGTCACTTCAAGTCCACCGCCTGAACCAGCATATGCCTATGCTTCGCCCCACATGCGGTCGGCACCAACAGCTTTTGCTCCCCCCCCCCCCCTGCTCCCGACCCGATCTCCATGGCGCACTTCAGACAACAGGGCTATTTGCTACCACTGCGGCATCCCTGGGCACACTACACGCTACTGCCGGTGCCGAATAAATATGGCCTTTGCTGCACGGCCTGCGCCACCTTATTTGGCCCCCCAGTTCCCAGTCCCATCGGGTCCTCCAACAGCACCCCCTGATCCTCCGGACTTCCTCCCTCGTCGTTCGCCATCACCACGTCGCCGCTCCATTTCGCCAATGCGCCGACGACCCGCTACCCAGCCGGAAAACTAACCGCTGCAGTTCGCGAGGCACGAACTGCGTATTCGACAGAATTTCAAAGTCCTCGTCTTAATCCCGCGAGTGTTATTCCTGTCATCGTCGAAGGTGTTCATACTCTTGCGCTCGTCGACACCGGTGCCGCTTTATCAGTTATCAGCCAAAAACTCTGCCTCTCCATCCGAAAGGTGACTACGCCTCTTGAGGGACTATCGCTTCGTACCACATCCGCTCACAGTATACAGCCGACAGCTGTCTGCACTGTTCGCGTCGTCATTGCTGCAGCCTTGTACATCATCGAATTCGTCGTTCTCCCCACATGTTCTCATGACGTCATTCTCGGCTGGGATTTCCTGTCCCAGCATCATGCTATCATTGACTGCGCCAGTCCTCAAGTAGAGCTCATTGAAACGAGTGGCGCACCGTCTGATGACCTGCTCCACGAGCCGTGTCCTCGTTTTGCGACCAAACTCCTCGTAGCTCATGACACAACCATCCCACCCGTTAGCGCTGTTCTAGTTCTCCTTACTGCCTCTTTTACCACCGCCGCGACAGTCCTCTTTGTGCCCTCTAACGTTGTCTGCCGCCGCCGCCACTTACCGCTGCCGTTTGCCGTCCTTGACATGAACAACGGCGCTAGCACACTTCTGGTAGCCAATCCTCTTGCGTCTCCCGCTATGTTGATCGAAGGGGAGTGCCTCGGCCGCATCGAGCCCGTGGACCATCTGTTCGCCTTTGATGATGTGTCATTCCCTGTTTGCCAGGTTGACGCCTTGACCCCAACTCGTGTGGCTTCCGATCCGCTACAGCGGGACCTTTTTGACCATTCTATAGACAGCGCTCTAGAGCTGCGCCACCGCGAGCAACTTCTTGACCTTCTACACCAATTCCGCTCCTCCTTCGACATCCCGCAATCTTCCTTGGGCCGCACGACAACCGTTTCCCACCCCATCGACGCTGGCGCTCATCCACCTCTCCATCAGCGGCCGTATCGTGTGTCTCCGACTGAGCGCCGTGTTATTGCCCAGCAAAGTCGATGACATGCTCCAACGTGGAGTAATTAGAGAATCCTGTAGCCCATGGTCGTCTCCTGTGGTCCTAGTTAAAAAGAAGGATGGCTCCATACGACTTTGTGTTCATTATCGCCGCCTCAACAAGATCACTCGTCGTGATGTGTAGCCCCTCCCACGAATCGACGGTGCCCTAGACTGCTTGCAAGGAGCAGAATTCTTTTCCTCACTCGATTTACGCTCCGGGTATTGGCAGGTGCCCATGGCAGAGGCGGATCGTCCTAAGACCGCCTTTATTACTCCAGACGGACTATACGAATCTAATGCTATGCCATTCGGACTCTGTAACGCCCCAGCCATATTTGAAAGAATGATGAACACTGTACTGCGCGGCCTGAAATGGAACATCTGTTTGTGCTACCTTGACGATATCGTCGTCTTTTCAACCGAGTTCCCGACCCACCTGACTCGACTTCGCCAGGTCTTCACCTGCCTAACCCGCGCCGGTCTTCAACTGAACCTCGAAAAGTGCCGCTTTGGTGCCCGCCAGCTCCAATACTCGGACCTGTTGTGTGTACAGATGGAATTCTGCCTGATCCTGAGAAGCTGCGCGCCGTCGCTGACTTTCCGAAACCGACCACTTTGAAAGAACTGCGAAGCTTCGTGGGCCTCTGCTCGTACTTTCGTCGTTTTGTTCGGAATTTCGCAACCATCATAG
>JAJIZL010125595.1:390551-406286 GCA_023969395.1 Amblyomma maculatum | reverse complement strand
ATAAATAAATAAATAAATAAATAAATAAATAAATAAATAAATAAATAGATATCCTTGGCACTACTTCCGCGGCTGCGTATCCTCGGGCACTCCGCCGACAGGCCTCCCATTTCGCCATTCGGGACGGCCTTCTCTACCGAAAGAACTACAACTCAGATAGCAGAACGTGGCTTCTTGTCATTCCGCGCCACCTCCGCTCCGAGGTTTGTGCCCACCATCACACTGACCCGCAAAGCGCTCATGCCGGCGCCCTGAAAACCTATGATCGAATTCGTCAGAGGTACTACTGGCGGGGAATGTACAATTTCGTACGTCGCTACATTCGCTCTTGTACCGCCTGTCAATAACGCAAGATTTCTCGCCACCCTGCTGGCTCTCTTCAGCCTTTACCGTGTCCAGCTCGCACGTTTGATCGCGTGGGAATCGACCTTTATGGTCCGCTACCGTGCAGTGCCGCTGGTAATCGATGGGTCATCGTCGCCGTCGACCACCTGACCCGTTACGCCGAGACTGCGGCACTTCCCGCGGCGACAGCCAGATAGGTAGCCCATTTTCTTCTGCACCACTTCATTCTTCGACACGGCGCCCCCCGCGAGCTACTGAGTGATAGAGGTCGTGTCCTTCTTTCAGAAATAGTCCAAGAGCTCCTGTCGTCTTGTAAGTCAATACATCGGGCTACAACTGCGTACCACCCGCAAACAAACGGCCTCACGGAGCGCTTCAACCGTACGCTTGGGGACATGCTCGCAATGTATGTTACATCTGAATCTGGAAGCTCCAACTGGGACCAGGTACTGCCATTCGTAACGTTCGCGTACAACACTGCCACCCAAGCAACAACTGGTTTTTCGCCCTTCTTTCTCTTATACGGCCGTGAACCCAGGCAGCACACCAACATCGCACCAACCCTGGCCCAACGTCGACAAAAATTGGTACCAACATTGGCGTAACACTGGTTTTTTGAGAAATTACATTTTTATATATTGGTCCGGCTTATATGCCAACATTGCACCTGTCTTGGCACTGCCAACATAGGCTATCAGCGTGCCGTGCCCCTAGTGTCATGTATTGGCATGCCACTAGTATTCATTGGCACATGTGTCATTGGCAATAAACCGGCCGTACCACTAGTACCACATATTGGTATTTATTGGGGCATGCAACAAGTATTCATCGGCACACGTGGCATTGGCACTGCCACTGTTAAGCCACCTTTGGCCATGCAGTTATTTCACCCTTGCCCTTACTGCTGCCATTTGCTTAACTGTCACTCTGACAATTGTGGTTTTCTTATGCAGTCATTTCCCAATACCATTTTGCATGTCATCTCCCTAAGGAGACATAAAAACCATGCAATTAAATGAGGCAAGCAAAATATTTTCCGAAAACATTTTATTGAGAGCTCATATACATGTACATGCCACAAGGACATCATAGAGCCAAAATGCAGTGCAGGAGGCATTGGGTACAGGGATAATATGGGAGAGGCTAGTAGGTGTAATTGGAAACAGGGCACTAAGCAGCACATGATCAGGTAGTGCAGGTAGAGGTGATGGGGTGCAGTGTGCATTCTTCATGATGGAAGGGGCTGTACATGTCGAGAAGGGTTGATGCACTATAGCCTTGTAGTGCGAGAAGTGTTGCAGGAATAGGAGGCTCATCATGGGTGCATTCCAGGGCAGTGTCCACCATGGATGGAAAATGGCAGTGGACTGTGTTGAGCATGATAGTTGGCATTGAAGGGTCAATGGATCAAGTGATGAGGTTGAGGGGGCGGGGTAAGCGCATGGCCCAGGTAGTAAGCTGGGTGCCCCGCAGGAAACAACCATTCAGGAACAGTTTGTTGAGGAGATTGGCCCGTGGGTCTTACAAATGACATCTGCACAGAAGACAAGCATATATCACCATAAGATCTACACTCACCTTCTCAACACTTATCCAAACACATATTTGAAGTCTGCGTGCTCTATACGATTGAGTACAAAGTACAGAACCCCGCTATAGTAAAACCTCTGATATAGTAAAGTGAAACTAAAGTCCCAGTTCATCTTCCATAGGCAACTGTACATTTTCCCCCTTTACAGTAAAGATGTTTTTGGTAAAAATCGATTAAAGTGCTTCTGGCCATTGCGCCGACTCCCGCGCACTACCTAGAGTCGCGAAGCCAAGACTTTTTGTATTTGAAAACAGAACAATAACCCCGAGTGTTAGTTTAGGTGGCTTTACTACTAGCCGTAGCAGCAGTCAGAAGAAGCCTACTTTACAGAAGCCTTGGAGCCGTGAGGGAAAGCGCGCAGCGCGAAGAAGAAACAAGTAAAGTTGTCTACACACATAGCAAGGAGGCGGCGTGTTCCATTCAGAAAGTAAAGGAGTAAAAGTGCAGCACGAAATAGGGAAGGGAAAGAAATGGGTCAACATACACTGCAATCTGCAGTACAAATCATGAGGCAGTGGTGGCAGAAAGTGGAGGTGCAGCGAGTAAGGTCTTACAGCACTTGAGTGCCATTCGAATTTATCATTTATTGCCTTTCAAAAGACAGAAGGAGCAAAAAGAGACACCATGTTCATGCAAGGCTTTAGTTTCTACATGAAATCGAACTTGGTTGCATTCGTAATCACGTCTTCATGCTTCAGAGGTGCTTCCACAAGATGTAGAGAAATTTTATAAAGAAAAAATCACACAAAGAGATGATAAAAAGCGAGATGGAAGGTATTTAGGTTTTTTTTTTTCATTAAGCAACAAGACGTGTTCAGTAAGTGCCTATTTAACTACTAGACGGCACTTTCAGGACCATGTCATCACAGACCACTGATACAGTAAAGACCTTAATATAGTAAATATTTTCGCTGGCCTCAGTGGCTTTACTATAAAGGGGGTCTACTGTATATATTGAAGGCCTATTGCCACACATTCTTCTTTTAGAGCACTTTGCGACAGGTTTCAGGGCCTGCAAGGGCATGCAGCATCTTATGACGTAGGGATAATAATTATATATGCAAAATAATATCCATTCCAGATACAAAAGAGAGCTATTTGGAAGGAAAGACTTGCTTCCGGCAAACCGATAACTTCAGGTAAATGCTTAGTGTTCATATAGAATTACAGTTCCTGAAAATATGACGGTTCAGGCTCCAAAACTTTCAATTTTTAAAAAATTCCTAAAGATTCCTGCAATAGACAATATGGATTACTAAGCATGCAAAACTGGATATTAAAGAACGCATTAAAGAATATTTTTCTGCAGTACACCAGTTACAGGCACGCATACATTACTGCCGCCAGAATAAAGAAATAATTGCCCTGACAGAACCAATCAAGCTATCTTCAATCAGCTAACTGAGGGAGATGTGTACATCGCAGATATTCTCAAGGCTGTGTACGCATATAATATTCTCAAGATAACCGTACCATTTCAAGTTCCAGCTTTTAGTTTTCACAGCTTTATTGCTTGCTGCATTCTACTATAAACAATTGCCTTACTTGTAATGTACCAAGGAATAGTTTTCATACAGTGGTCATTAAAAATAAAAGACACTAGAACAACGTGCACACAAACAAGAAAAGAAGAACGGGACAGAGCGCCATTCACAACTGATTTATTGTGCAGAGTAAAGTACATATATATCTCACTGCCGGCATATGCGCAAGGAACCCATTCAGCATCATGTAGTTTAAGATATGTTCAAGAAGCCCACGCCTCATACCACAGCCTCTTTCTCTGAGAAAGCATTTCTTGAACATAGCTTATCTTAAACTACAAGATGCCGAATGTGATGTAGCTGAATGTGTTCCTTGCGCATGTGCCGGCAGTGAGATATATATGTACTTTGTTCTGCACAATAAATCAGTTGTGAGTGGAACTCTGTGCCGTTCTTTTCTTGTGTGCGTGCATTGTTTTGGCGCCTTCAGTTTAAAATAAATAAACACGAACAAGCCCAACAATAAGTTCTAGTAATCATACAGTGCATGCTTGTTCAGCGAAAATATTACAGTCAGCCTGCAATGAGCAATTGAGCAAGTACTAGAAATTTACTTTGCATAGGCAGGAAAATATTATGCTAGATCTGAGTACAATGATATCCTACTTCCTTATCAGCTAGCAGCCTGCCAGGTATGCATTTTCCCTCATCACAGCTAATCATAAGGCCATACCATCGGCAACCTTCCACATGCAAAATTATATTCATGCAGTTAGGCATACATGGGTGATTTTATGTCCAGGTACCAGGTGTGGTGCTCGGGCATTTGATTTCTTCAAACCAATTCATAGTAGTTGTTGGTATAGAGAATAGTAATCTGCCTGAATATCTGAGGCCAAATATTATTTTCATTGCTTAAGCAAACCTTAAAATACAATGCTTTATGTGACTATGGGATCATAAAAAACGATACATCTAGCATGACAGTGATTTTTTACTTTCACCCTATCACCAGTTACTTGAAAAAACAGTTTATTCCTGAGCTGAAAAGTTGTTTCGCACACATTTTATATTTCAGTATTTATAAAATGTTGATATTTTGTGAATATATTTCAAAATCAAAATTTCCTAACAGCCTCACAAATTATTTTTTTTTTCAAAAATTGACAATATTTTGTACTCAAATTAAAAATAAGATTGTGTCTGGAGAAATAGTACTGTTTGCAGAACAAAACAGCGCATACAAAAAAAGCAACAATATCTCTGAAATTTAATGTGCAATACACGAACTGAGAGTTCACCCAAAATTACAAGTACAATAGTTCTGTGTACCTGGACTCGACAGCACCGGGTTTAATCAGCGTTGAGTAAGCAAGGTCATCATTCTCGACCCGGCTGATGTCCACATAAACTGGCTTTCTAGTGAGTAAGTATCGTAGCAGAGCGTAGCATCGAGATTCGAAGTTATTGTGCAAGTTCTTACTCGTATTTGATCCCATTGCCTTTTACTATCGAGAGCTTTGATTATTTTTTATCGTTGATGAGCGCTAAAAAGCATTCATTTCGAGTGACGCTCATCGCCGCTCCAGAGGCTTTTTCATATCCCAGAGTTCCCCATAACTAGACTCCCTGACTGGACAGTGTCTACATGCCTTTAGATAAGCGGGTCAAGCCAATTAACCTACCCCCTGCAAGCAAGTTAACGCGACCCGCTCCGCCGCCTATTTTACTCGACCCGACTGTGTATGCATGAACCCCACAACTGATTTTTCACTCGACAGACGTACTCGGCCCAATTCTGCCGAGTTCATGTATACAGGGGTGGAACGCACGTGTAACAAGTAACAATGCTGCTAAGAATCCAATCTGCTTTCTTCTGGCTCATCCAGTTTTCTAAAAAAACATCTTGTCTGACAAAGGAGGATATTTGGAGTTAAGCAGCTAAGCAATACAAGATCCATATGCTTGCTCTAAAGCATGACTCCTCAGTGCACTTACAGTTGCAATTTGCTTGGACCTGTGGCAGTTCTCTAAACCGTTTGACTAGACATGACAATAAAAAAAAAATCGGGGCGTTATTTCTACTTTTATTAAGACATGCAAAAGCTTTTTCTGTTGTTGGCATAGCATTCGGAGACTGCGCGAGTTTGGCAGTTTTATACGTCTTATTTCGTTTGGCAGTTGCAAGGGGATGTAGAAAAAGAAATATGAGTAAGGAATATAAGGGGTGACAACATCCCGAAATGAAACTAATGGACCAATGATGCACACTGCGTATCTTAAATGGCGTCACTGGTAACATCAAACACAGAAAATCGTCCTTGAGTATGACAAATTTGAAGCCCAGGAGGTGAGTTGGTTGTGGGCAGGTAGTTGGAAAAGGGCAGTCCCCCTGAGAGGTAGGCGGCAAGATCACTGCCACCCATTATGGGGAAAGCCCTGGCAAGCATGCAGGCAAAGGTGCACATATATAAGAGCAATAAATGCACAAGGAATGCACGCCTGAATGAGAAGCTGCATTAATAATTTCCTTTTGTCTTGCAGCCCACCCTCCTGCACTGTAAGCAAGTCTGCTCTGTTTTCCGAACACAGAAGCATATGCAAAAACAAACAGAATGTTCTCTAAAATTTACAAAATTTGAACGAGTATTGCATGATGATCTCCTTTCTGCAAATGTCTTGCTCTAGGGTTACAGAATAAATTCCTTGCTGCTGCGAATAAAGCGAGTTGGGAGCTAATGGCGAATCTCAATGGCTTGGGGAGAGAATAATTTATAATTGTCACTTTGAGCAAAGTAAATAGCCTGGTTTAGATCAAAGTAATATTACATCTACATGGCTGAAGCCAGTGTAGGCAACCAGAAATGTACAAGCAGTCAGTAACTGCATGTCTGTATGAACAAATACATACAGTGCAGGCAGCAGTAATGAAGGGAGGGTGGAAGGCAAATAATCTGAGCAATACTGAATGGCTTTCTTCTCTGCAACCTCAATACAGGCTTCCTGCGAATTCTTGTAATGCAAGCATAATCAAATATGCTAAATATTCCATCACTTAAAGCACCTGCACTCCCGTGTTACGCAAATGACAACTACTTCGTCAGTTCAACAAGCTATGTCTGTTATTGTGCTACTACACCACAGGTTCCCTCAATAATGCCTCCACTTGAAATAGTCACATACTGTTGAAATAAAGCAACGAAATATAGCACCAGCTATTAAAGCACTGCCAGGGACATGAAGGATATTATTTTCTGCATACTGGTGGGCAAGACTTCTGAACAAGTAAGTTTTGAGCTAAAAAGCCAGAAAAAGTCATATAGCATGCAATCATATAGCAAAACGCCAGCAGAGCATTTAAAGCCTTTACATAATGCAAAACAGAGGCAATGTGTTATACCTACCGAGGCAATGTTTCCTTACACACAGCATGTTTCATGGCAAGGCTCCCACAGTTGTTGACAGGTTTTGCAGCACCAAAATGTTGACGATGTTGTCTGCCTCACATTCAGGCAGCACCCCTTTGATGGCCGATGATTGCTTGTGCAAAAGCAGTGCGATGATACAAGTGGAGCAGCTGGACTGCGGGCGTTATAGAGGAAAGAGCCCTAAATGCAAGGAAAGAAAGTCTCCATTAAATCGATGCCTCTAAATTATGATAACAGCATACCACGGCTCTTCTGTGTTTATTTAATCTATAATTTCAATTGAAAGCTGTCTCAAAAAAAGTACTAATTGCAACTCTATGTTAAACATGGTATATAACATAGCTGTGCCAGGGCGGTGGGGCGACCAGTTAGTATAACGACCGGAAAATGCATACTGATGTTTCATGCAGTCTTGATGCTGGAGCAAAGTGTCATGGTGCGAAGAACAAAATTAAAACCAGGCACGGGCGCCAAACGTGTGCTACACAACCGACGCGACTAGAGGTGTGCACGGGCATAAAGTTTGAGCCCGACCCGGGCCTCATGCTACAAATCCGAACCCGGCCTGGAACTGAAATTGCCTGAGCCCACCCAGTGCTCACAATTAAGGCTCCGGCCCTGCTGGACATGCTATAACAGACCAGTTGCAAAACCTACAAGTCGGCTTCCCGGTGAGGCAGGAATTCGTGCACAGTGGCGACAGAACCTGATTCAGGGATAATAGGTGCAGTACATGCATCTACCACAGTCCACGCTGCTTGGGATGCAGTTCCCCACACACAGGCCATTGTCAGAGAAAGGTTTGCGGGTATTCTTAACACTGGAATAAAGGGGGGAGCACTGTCACCGTAGGGGTGAAGAAATCAAATTTAGTAAAGGGACACTAACCGGAGAGGGTAATAGTGGGGCGACAATGCGCACGCAAATAATACTGTGACGAATGGGCAAGAGGTGCGGGAATTACCCTACCCGTCAGGCGATGTGCTAGCACTGTACCCAACTATTACCCCAAAGTCTATGCCGCCACTGTGCAGCTATGTCTGCCGCACCGGAAAGCTGACGTGTAGGTTTTGCAACTTATCTATTGCAGCTGAAGCAACGATACAAAAAGAAAAAAATATGCGACAATTCCTGGCGATGCATCGCGCGACGACGACGCCAACGCCTGTCGCTGCCGCTGGTGCACATCGCACAGAGCGAAGAACCTCAGCGGCAGAGACGCGGTTTCAGCCTTGCTTTGTTAGCGCCGCCTCTAGGTTTGGTAAATGAGTACAGTTATGCTATATCATGTTTCTTGCACTAAACAGCAACACTGATGAAATTTCTTAAAAGCGTCGAGCCCCCCCCCCCCCCCCCCCCCCCCCCCCCCCAAAATGGTCCCAGCGCAGCGGCGTGCTACTATACTGCGATGCAGACATGATTGAAAGCAGTGGAGTTCTTCTGCAACTTTAGAAAATTAGCAATATCTAGCCATACTAGCCTTTTTTGTTTCGCAATACTACCCTACCAAGCTTTTACTAAACCGTCTCGATGTGCTCATATATGCACGGATCAGACGAAATGAGCGTCTGCAGGATTTTCGCTCATACCGGACCAGGGAAACAAACTTTGCATGCAAAAAAAAAAAGAAAAGAAACAACGAAGGTGAGTACCCCAAAGCCTTTTGCGATTGGCTGCCTCGCGAGCTGGTTCCAGCATCATAAGCGATTTTCTAAAAACTCAGAACCTGGGCAACAGTGCCGAGCGGCAATGCTTTAGCGGTCCTCAGCGCACTGCGCATCGTGCTGCCGCGCGTCTCATGGGGTTAGCGTTTTATCGCACCAGACACGAGAAAATAAGCTTTTGCCCGCACTCCGCCGACTCCGCCCGAAGTCACCTGAGGGAACCCAAGCGGCCGAGCCACACGACGGCTATACGCCGTTCCAGTCACTGTAACGCCGTGAATATCCGAAGTTGGCTTTTAGGGCTACGATGCCACGCAGTTGTTTACTTTAGAAAATCAGTACCCTGCAAAACAGTAACGGGTTAACTTGAAATAAGCTGCAAAATGATCGGCATCAAGTCGCGCACACTTGAGAACCACTTTTGAAAAGTTAACAACGTAAGAAATATACTAAAAGAAGACAAATCTCCCTAGCACATGGCTTACGCAGCCTGCAGCAATAAAATGTAAGACAACGCTTGTAATTTAAAAAATGCTCAATCTAAGAGGCTAATATTTTGCTGCAATATATATAAACGCTTTATGAAATCTGAATGGAAAAATTTGAAAACTGACATGGAATATTTCTTGAAGAAAGAAGCATTTTCCGTGCGCGGTGCCACAGAACGTCGAGCCGAGCGAACGAGTGGCCGTTGGATGGACGTAAGAACGGAGCGCCCTCTTTGAAACAAAATACAACTGTCGCCGTCGAAGCTAAGCGATTGTCGCGTCATCCTTCGAGCTTTTTAGTAATCGCTTTTTCAGCAGCAGCAGCATAGATGCGCTGCTGCTGCTGCCGCTCATCTATGTAGGACTCTGTGCCAGCAGCGAAGCGCGTCGTCGCTCTGGAGAGGCGCCTAGCTGTTTTGTTTATAACACCCAAACCTGTTCAAGTTTTATTTTGTGAATGCTGTGTTCTACTACGAATAGTTTGCTCACTTTTAGCATACCAACGAAAATGCTTTCATACAATAAATAGTGCTCAATCGAGTGGAATATTTCAATCACCCTGAAATGAGGATTTGAAGCAAGTTTGTTAAAAATTATTGAGCTAAGCATCTCAGTACCACAACATGCTAGTTGCATACGATGCTTACATATTTTCTCATATATCCGCATCGTCAGCATCATTCTATCTGCTAGATTATTCGTTTGTTGTCCCGATTCATTAGGCACTTGTTTCTTTCTCACAGTTTAGTTTCTTGCGTATATTTTATTGGGCAAGAAAATGCGGTAAAAGCACATTTCTCTATGCAACCTGTTATGAGAGCCCGAAAATGTTTGAAAGAAGTCTCCAGTCTGTTAGCGTTCGTGTTTTTATTACTGCGCAATTCCTTCCCCTGGGCGGCGGCCGTCCGCCCCTTAGACCCTGAGTGGTGCGTCGACCCGTCCACCGCTTTGGCGCACCTGCGTGGATTTCGACGCGCGCATGCAACCTCGGACCTTGCTCGCATCGCATGCGGTGAGAAAGTGCGATCCGGGGAACGACAGGAGTTCGAAGTGCGCGAGGACGGGATTGAGTGGTGCATCAGCACGGAGAGCAGGCGTTGGAAAACCATGCGAACGAGCGTGTGCGAAACAAAGATGTGTCATTGTAATCCAGTAGTTAATGTACCCATTGTACCTTTTCGTATTTTATTTGTGTTTCCAGCCTTTTCTTTCACATTTTTATTTCGTTCTAATGCGAACAAGTCAGTTTACATGTGGGTATCTTATACCTTCCCCGCGCACACCTGTAACTGTTCCACCACGGAGGTAGTTAGAGAATAAATAAGCTTTGATACCGAATTAAGCTTAATTGTAAAACAACGACTGCTTTATTTAGTTTTTGAACTCTAAAGTTATTCCTTCTTGCCATATGAAGCACTGGCATTGTATTGCAGTGAACGACGACGGAATCGCGAATTTGGAGGTGTGAATAAAAGCGGAGAAACGTTACAGACTTCTTTTTTTCGCACTTGTGCAAAAAAAAAAAAAATCCAGAAATTCAAAAATTATGCTATCAATGCACTTGCATGGCGTCGAATCAAATGTTGTTCTGCTGAGCTGCCGTTCTTGTATAAGAGCTGCTACACGAAGCTATTTTGATTTCTTATGAAATTCAGTGTGACAAAGCCCCACGCGAATATATTTCGCGTTTCAAGTTCTTGTGAAAGTGCCGCGGGCTAGCCTAGCTGGCTCAGCGATCATTTTTGCCACTGCAGTGATTTGAATATTCGCGGCTTGTTTAGCAAATAGCTGGCGTACTCGTTTGCCGAATGAGTGTTTCAAGATAATCATAGAGCATTTACCAGTACTGTATGTGTGCGATACTCCATCAGTGATTAATGCACCATGGTCATTGCAGTCGTACTTTTGATTATACACGTATGCGTTGGTCTACTCTTGCAAAGCCTAAGACGTAAGTTACGCTAGCTCTGCGTATGTCAAATAGGTATATGAAAGAAATAGAGCCTTAAAGTATAGCGGATGACGCATTGCGTCGTAAATTCCCGCCCGGGCGGCGGCCGTGTGCATCTTGAACCACACGTGGAGCGTCAGGGCCTGCGTCTTGGATTGCATCGCGCAGCGTGTAACCAGACAAACCCACCTGCAGACCGCATCCACTCGGGCAAGTCGGCGCCGCTGTTGCTGACGCCGTGCCTCCATGTTTTTCTTCCTTTGTTTGTGATGTTTTCAATGCACCTAGCAAGCAGCGAACAGAGCGTCCATATTTCGGCGCGAGTGAGTGCCATCAGCGGACTGGAACAGAAGTGCGCGGTGTGTCGTCAACAAGGGCGGACGCTTAAAAAAAAAAAAAACAAATGTGCGAACGAGTGCGATGAAGAAAAGTGAAACTGTAACCCAGTTATTTGTTTGAGCATAACCTTAAGATTATTCATACTGAGATTGTAAGTGCAGTGTTTTCTCTCCTTGTTTTTTCTAATACTTCACTTCTTAGAGCGACAACGAAGCAGGAAGCGTCGATACGATTTGCCATATGTGGGGATGTCCATGCATGTGCGGACCGACGTTTAATGTACCGCTCAATAACCCAGCTTTAATTTAGAGCATCATTGTTAAATCGTTTAAATGAAAGTATGTGCTGCGATGCTTCGTATTCGTATAGCTTAAACGGCCTAGTGTATTTTTAAAGTGTATTTCGATGAAAGCGCGCTCGCCATAGTCGATCTGAGTCACGTACGAGCCTTAATAGGCCGACGCTTATCGCTCATTTTTTGCATCGCACTGCATGCGTGTCCTGCGGTAATCGTCTGTTTGAAGCGACTGTTGTTAAAACTAATACACTCGGGGGCAAAGAAATTTGCTAAAACGTTTGGAATTGTCTTCACCCAGAGCAGCAGGAATAGCCCCGGGAGCAGCCATGGAAGAACCTAGACCATTGCCGAACAGAATACAAAAAATAGCAGCCATTGCCTATGCACAATATATGACATGTCGTTTTGATTCTTTCTAATCTCCCGGTCGGCGTGGAGCTTTTTATCCCCGCCGACGCCCTGACGGACCAGCAAACGGTGGTGAACTTATTGATATTTGACGCCGTTGATCGATCGTCGGTCTCATCCAAATTCGTCTCAGTATACATGCGGATTGATTACAGTGCCAGCTTAAGTCAATGAAGATCTAGTGTAAAAGAACATGGTGTAATCCCAAGCAACATCAACAACAGCTAGGTGGGATTAAAGCAAACACGACGGAAACCAGCACCGCGGAACTATAACTATTTAGACACAAGATTTCCGAGGTATTTAAAATTGCAAAGGTAACTTGAAAACATCGATCATAACAGCAAAGTTAACGACTCGAAGTATTAAATGAGCCTGCCAACCGCAAAAGCACGCTAATGCGGTTTCCCACGGAATATTTCCAGCCACATGCTAATTTGCATCTAATATTGACCAGTAGGCGAAATAGACAATACAATGTTGACTAAAGTGTATGCCAATGCATCTGGCGGCACATGGTGACCGAAATGACAGTATTGTCCAGCATATGCCATATATTAGCCAACGTCAGTGGAGTAATGGCTAACACTGTTCGATATAGCCATCCTTATGAAAGGGCAATGCCAATACTGTTGATATGTAAGGTATGCCAGTGTGTATCTGACATTGGCGGGCCATTGTAACAGAGCTCACATTATTGCCCAGCATATGTCGAAAATTGGCCAACATCAGTGGACTGATGGCTAATGCTGTCAGTTACAGCCATCCTTACCTCATGGCAGCGCCAACACCGGTGATACGCCGGTTATCCAGGCCCATCATTGCCATCCTCGTATAATGGTACCACCGATATTGTGAGGGCATCGGATATGACGGGCCAATGTTGTTATCATTATAAATAGGTACGAACAATATTGGTTACCAATGGAATCCTCAGGGCCAGCGTTGGACGTGTTATAGAATGGCACAACCAATACTAGCCATAAGATGGCAGCGCTGGCCCTACATAGGGCTGATCTCTGCCAACTCACTGACAATATTGGCCCCGGCTCTTGTGCTGCCTGGGAACCATCTTGTACTCTGGAAAAAATTTTGCCATATATATATATAAATTATTTATTTATTTCAAAAAATTACATACAAATACGAGATGCTTCTGAGTACAGTGCTTTGTGAGATATTGAGTACGATCCTGCAAACAAAATAACATATTTCTCGTTGGTGATTTTAACTTACTCGGTATCAATTGGGATCTAGCTTCTGCTGTCTCACGTCACTGCGCACATTCTGGCCATTTGTTTGATATCATGCTGTGTAACAATTTAAAACAAATAGTAGGACAAGCTACACGTATTCATGGTTCATCTAATTCCGTTCTTGACTTGATTTTTGTGAGCCGTTTTCTTGAAACATTTACTGTTTCGATCCATCAAGGATTGTCTGATCATAAGATGGTGTATTTTTCTTGCGATTTTGTTGCTGATAAACTTGCCGGACAGTCCAAAACCGTACTTGTAAAAGATTTCTCGCGTGCCAGGGATGAGAGCGTGCTTGATTATTTAGATCTGTGTCTTGGCAGCTTTGAAGGAAGTGACCCGTCTGTTCTGTGGTCTAAATTTAAACACATGGCCACACATTGTATCAATCAATTTATTCCATCAAGAATAAAGAGAACTGGCAAATCTAATCCCTGGATTACGCGGGATATCTTGCATCAAAAAAGAAGACTCAAACGCTTAAGAAGAGCACGTGTTCCCCGCAGCACCATCGAAATGAAGCAGGTTTATTTGACTAAAGCAGTAGCAGCGGCTAAGCGCCATTACTTTCAAACTATTTTGCCAAAATTTATACATAATGCCCCTCAGAAATTCTGGAATTTTTTCAGCAAACAAAAGAAATCCCTACCTTCGATGAGGCACGAGGGGGCGCTGCTCAGCAACAAGACATATAGTGCTGAAAAGTTTAATTTACATTTTCACAGCGTGTTTTCCCCACCTGCAACCTGCAGATAATTTTGTAACTCCTGTTTCTTGTTCACAGCCCATATATGATCTTGTGTCTCAACCTGGTGTGTTTGCAATGTTGTTGATTCTTAAAATAAAAGCAAGTCCTGGCCCTGATAATTTACCGAATTCTTTTTTAAATCGTTAAGCTGAAATGATTTCTCACTTTCTTACGATCATTTTTCAAGCTTCTCTCTTGTCTTCAAGTCCGCCTTCTGACTGGAGGGTTGCCCGTGTAGTACCCATACATAAGAAAGGTGATGCCGCATTGTTTAATAATTATTGCCCCATATCGTTGACCACTTCATGCTGCAAACTTCGTGAACATATTACAGCTAATTACATAAAAACCTTTCTTGACGACAACAACATATTATCGCCATTCCAGCATGGATTTCGGAAAGGCTTTTCCACAGTCACCCAGCTTACATCTGTCATTCACGATTTTGTTCAGGTTCTTGACCATTCCGGCCAAGTAGACGTCTTATTTCTATATTTTAAGAAAGCCTTTGATTTAGTTCCGCACAGTAAACTTATCCATAAACTAGAAACAATTGGTCTCCCTTCATTTATTATTAACTGGGTTTCAGCTTATTTATCCGACCGATTTCAATATGTCAGTATCGATGGTCACTGTTCCAGCCAACTTCCAGTAACCTCCGGTGTCCCGCAGGGCAGTGTCCTTGGGCCACTACTCTTTCTTATCTATATTAATGATATTACCGACGTCATTACTCATCCTGTTCAAATTAGATTGTTTGCCGATGATTGTGCTTTGTATAATAAAATTAATGTTCCAGGCGACCAGATTTTACTTAATTCTAACTTATATAGTATTAGCGAATGGTGTAATAAATGGGGAATGGAATTAAATGCTGACAAGACAGTATTTATGCGGATTACGAACAAAAAGAACCGCCATTCTTTTTCATACAGTCTTCCCACCCGGAACCTTTCAGAAGTCGAAGATTACAGGTACCTTGGTGTAACACTAACGAAACAACTTAGCTGGAACAAACATATTGACACTGTGTGCTCATCTTCTTTCCGTAACCTTTGTTTTCTTAGACATAAGTTAGAACAAGCTCCTTCCGACGTCAAACAGCTAGCATATAACACCATGATTAGACCTAAACTTGAGTACGCATGCACTGTTTGGCATCCACACACTAAAACTAACATTAATGTTCTCGAAAGAATTCAACGCAAGGCTGTTCGGTTTATATTTTCTAAATATCGCAGCACTGACTCACCATCTACCCTAATGCTTAAACATAACATACAGTCCCTTGAATCTCGGCGCAGAATACACAGGCTAAAATTCCTCTTTCTACTAAAAAATAATAAATTATCAATGGCTCCTGATTTGTATCTTAAACCGGCATCGTCTAGGGCAACAAGAATTACGCACACCGAATCACTAACACCTTACTTTGCCAGAACTAACATTTTCAAATTTTCTTTTTTTCCCGCGCACCATAACCGAATGGAATAACCTGCCATTATCATCCCTTCAGGACTTTGATTCCTTAGAAAAGGCCGTGCATTGATTTGCTGTCTTGCTTCTACTTGTGTAAATTTTATGTTCATATTTTTGCACTTTATGCTTTTCTGTTTTCTTTTGAAATTGTTGCCCCTCCTGCCAGGACCCTTCACGGGGTGTTCAGTATGATCAAATAAATAAATAAATAAATAAATAAATAAATAAATAAATAAATAAATAAATAAATAAATAA
>JAJIZL010125595.1:342368-390541 GCA_023969395.1 Amblyomma maculatum | reverse complement strand
TAAATAAATAAATAAATAAATAAATAAATAAATAAATAAATAAATAATATTGTACAGAAGGCCGACAAATGCCGTCAGCTAGCTCGCACGTTTACCTCCAACACTCAAGGCTATCGCAAATAATCAGCATGATACCGATACCCCTGCTCCCACGTTCCTGGCCGACAGCTTCGTTTGGCTATGCGTTCCTGCCACCAACAAACTAGACACCAAATACCACGGACCTTATCGCGTCTTGGAACGCACATCCCCTGTGAACTACGTCATCGAGCCAGTCACCCCTTCTTCCGACCACCGCCGTCGCGGCCGCGAGATTGTCCACGTTAGCCGCCTCAAGCCATATTACAACCCTCTGGTCGTCTCTTCTCCCTGAGTCGCCAGGACGGCGACTTCTTCACGTGGGGAAATGTAAAGAAGACAAAGAACGGAAAACGCTGCGGCATCGCCATCGCTTGTCTCCGGCGCCCATCTCTCGTGCTGAAGCTGTGCCCTGCGGCTGGCAATTCGACCCTGCTGTGCCCGAATTACTGGCAGCGCTAGACGTTCAAACCAACTATTAAATCCACATTTCACATGGCTTATGCTGCTGCTAATGAAAGCTATTACACATTTGCTTCAGTCAGTTAGTTTTATCTCAACAATTCTTTCTCTTAGCCAAGAGTTTCCGTTCAAATGGCTTCTATTAGACCAGTTTACTACATAATATTTGATCATCTTCGTACATATGGCTGATTTTTCTGTGTAACTCGTCAAACGCAAACCGAAGGAATGTCTAAATCCTGTGTGATATACAGAAGCATGAATGTTTCGACGCTGACTGTGGAAAATAACCTTTGGATTTCAGATTGAAAGTGACATCGGCGCGATCATTAAGGACTAAGAAAACCCTCAAATGACAGAACGACCGCCTAGCCAAACCACCAATACGAGTTTTACTTAAACGATTTTGAGATACATTATGTAATAAGCAAAAGCAAGTGTTCTTAGTACCCACAGAGCTATGTACTTACTGTACCGTTTGATTTTAGTAATAATAATATTTTATTATTATTTATTATATAACACTTTCAGGACTAGCTCATTGCCACGGGATGAGGCTATAACATGGTCAATAGACGATAAAAGTGTGTTACACAGCCCCGGGAAAACATAGGAACCGATACAAATCCGTTTTCTTTGCACATAGATTCTAATTTCGAAAATAGCTACTGTCGAGTTGAGCAAAATTCAAGTAAGGGAAAAACGTATCCGCACTTACATGGTCTGAATTGTGGGAGGCAATGTCCCCATTATATTCAATGCGCTACCATACCGATTTAGGCAGGTCGCCATGTGATGCTAATTGAAACAAATCTTCAACGTCTTCGGAATAGAATCCTACAGAAGATACTTAATAAGGCGGAAACTTGGGCGAGTTGCAAAGCATTTGAACTCATCTTTTCTAGCGCTTCTTTAACACACAAGGGAGATTAGATGAAGGAGGAACACACAAGAACAGGACGGACGCTAGTCTTCAACTGTCGTTTATTGAAGCAACATGTCATATATACGATCCCAAAGTGCACATCACACATGCGTAGTGAAGGTGCCACGCTTAAGGTACGATAGCTCTTTATCAGATAAATACACAGATGGAGTGCTGACACAGTTTTGGCCTTCTTTATTTATACATAGGGCTTCGACAATTTCCCTTTCTGATTGAGCCTTATTGGTTGCTAGTACGGGTGTGTTCTGAAGGATCGGTGTGCAGGGTATGGGGTTAGGGTCGCCGGGGTGTTTTTTGATGAGGCACCGCTTGCAGTGATCAGCGAGATTCCCCCCAGCTGATATCGATCCCGCAGCCAAACGATGCTCTCTCAGCCTTTCATTTAAGCATCGACCTGACTGTCTAATATAAACCTTGCCACAAGTGAGCGGGATTTCATACACGACACCGACTTTGCACGGGACGAACTGCGTTTGGTGCTTTTTAGCACAACGCGCTAAACACAACTCTTCAGAACACGCGCGTACTAGCAACCAATAAGGCTCAATCACAAAGGGGTATTGTCGAAGCCCTACATATAAATAAAGAAGGTCAAAACTGAGTCAGCACTCCATCTGATAAAGAGCTATCGTACCTTAAGCGTGGCACCCTCACTAGGTACGTGTGATGTGCACTTTGAGATCGTATATATGACATGTTGCTTCAATAAACGACAGTTGAAGACTAGCGTCCGTCGTGTTCTTATGTATTCCTCCTTCATCTAATGTCCCTTGTGTGTTAAAGAAGCGCTAGAAAAGATGAGTTCACCTACAGAAGAACCCGAAGAAGATGAGTAGTCGGCGCAGGTCCGCGCGATACTTGGTGTCTGAAGTGGTTAGCATGACAATGAACTTCCTGCACGACGCGTAAAGACCAACGATCCTATGGAGGAAAATGAATTTCGACTAGACACCGGTACCGCTTCTTACTACAGGTGACCTACGCAAGAACTGGTAACTTTTTAAACAAAGGTTTGAAAGTTTCCTGACGGCATCAGGGGTAGAAGAAAAGCCCCGACCTGAGTCCAAGAAAACAGCGCTGATTTTAAGCGTTGCGGGCGCAGAAGTCTTTTAAGTTTAACATCTTCACGTTTGCAGAAGGCGAGAAGAACGACGACCATGCAACAGTGGTGAAAACATCTGATGAGTATTGCATTGCATATACCAACTGAGGTTCACGAGCGGTACATATTCAGGAGAAGAACCCATGTAGCTGGCGAACCAGTGGAGAATTTCTTACGATATCTGAGCAATAAAGCACGTGCTTGCAACTTTGGTGCTCTGACGGAATTGATGGTGAAGAACCAAATTGTATTCGGGATAAATAACGGCACGGTCCTTGAAAAGCTCGTCAGGGAAAACAACTTGACCCCGCAGAAAGCAGAACAAGCCACTAGAGCAGCAAAAGCATCAGCAACTCACAGGGAAATGTGTAACCAAGAACACCAAGTGCATCCTGTCTGCAGTGCTAGCGCGAGCCGCGAAAGCCGAGACTAATCGACACGTTATGAATGCCGGAACTGCGTTAGAAAACAAGCCCCAAAAAGATGCCCTGTTTTTGGAAGAACATGCCGGAGATGTCAGCGGAAAAACTACTTTGCCAGATGTTATAAAGCGACGCTAGTTGTTGGCGAGTTGCAAACGACCAAGATGATTTCGAGATACTCGACGTATCCGCAAGGAACGTGTCAAGAGAGGATAACTGAACAGGGGAAGTACACATCAAGGAGGTGGCAGTTCAGTTAAAAGTTGACACTGGATCGCAGGCAAATTGTTGCCTTAAGGAATATACAAAAAATGGACCCACAGCCACCCCTGTACTCAAGAAGTGCGAGTTACGCTCCTACGGCGGAGATGTAATCGAGCAGATTGGCATCATGCGTGCCGAAGTCTCTTTAAATGATCGCGTTGCCATGCTGAGCTTTTTCGTGGCACGAAAGGGGCGCCAAGCCATCCTAGGACTTGAGGCGAGTGAACACCTGGGATTGATTTCACCCGTGAACAGCGCGTCGCAAAACGGCTCTAAAGAAGAGGTTGCCAGCTTTTATGACCTTTTCCCTGGCACCGCCTGCGTCAAACGAGTCTACCACATGGTGCTCCGCAAGGACGCTACGCCAGTGGTTCAGAGACCACTTCGAGCATCACTGGCCTTAGTGGAGCCACTTCGGGACTAATTGTCCAGCTTGGAGCAAGCCGGAATAACTGCAAAAGTTACTGAGCAACAGACTGGGTGAGTTCCGCTGTTATCATACAAAAGAAAGACGGGAAGGTGCGAGTTTGCACTGCCCCAGGAAAATAAATGAGTGCCTCAAGCGCGAGCACTACGAACTACGGGAGGACATAGAGGCAGAGCTAGCCGGCGCAAAAGTGTTGATTCGCACAGACGGAAACGCAGGGTTTCACCAAATTCTAGTAGACAGGGAAACGTCTACGATATGCACTTTCGCAACACCCTTCGGCCGCTATCGAATTTTGCGCCTGCCTTTCGGAATATCATTAGCGTCCGAAGTATTTCACCAAACCTAAGTGACATTTTTGCCGCACTTCCTAGCGTGAGAGTGCATGTCGCTGATATACTCGTGTGGGGCAAATCCCGACAAGAGCACGACCAACGTCTCAGATCAGTGCTAGAAGAGGCAGACGTGTGGGCCTAACGTTCAATCCATCAAGGTGTGCGTTTGGCGTTCAACAATTTCAATCCCTTGGTGACGTGATAAACGAAGAAGGAATACGTCCAAGTTCATCCCTTGTCGAGTGCATGCTGTACATGCCACCATCTAGTGATAAAATAGCCGTCCAACGCATGCTGGGTGTCATTAACTATTTCGGAAAATTTTTGCAGCACTGGCGGAAAGGTCAACGCTTCTCAGAAGCTTGCACTGTTTTCGAATGGTCGGCCAATCACGAAGGAGCGGAGAGCGCTGTGCAACAACCATACCAAGCAGCCCATGCTATCAGTGTTTGACCCTGAAAAAGAAACGGGTATCTTGCGATGCATCACAAACTGGAATCGGCGCTGGCTTGCAGCAGTATCACAACGGTGCATTGAAGCCGGTTGCGTACGCCTCTAGAGTGCTTACAGGGACGCTGCAACACTATTCCTAAATTGAAAAGGAAGCAATGGCCATCGTTCTCGGCTGCAAAAAAAAAAAAATACAATCATTTCGTGTATGAGCAGAAGGTTGTCGTTGCGGCAGACCGTTGTCCGTTGAACTCTATCTCACAGAAGACGACCGGTGACATGCCGCCTAGACTACGGCGACGTTTTTTTGCGTCGGCTATGCTATGACATTTTCATGCGCTACATTAGATCAAAACAGCTCCTGCTGGCGGACATGCTGTCAGGGGCTTCCGTCAAGGGCGCAAGAGATAACAGAGACGACAACCACACCGAAGTGCACGCAGTAAGAGTGGTCGATTCTCTCGTCAGCTAAACCACGTGAAAAATACTGGCTTCCGAGACGTGGAACGATGCACAGCTCGCCGTTGTTCTAGAGCTCCTGGAGAACGGGCAGCCAATTGAAGGACCGCTGAAGTCCTTTCATGAATACCTTCTTCAGCAAACGGAAGACCCGGAAATGGACATGGAAAAGTCCTAACGGAGAGACTAAAAATGAAATCGACTTCATAATGTGTTCAACCCCCGCCATTGTGCAAGATGTAGAGGTAATTGGGAAAGTGCGATGCAGTGATCACAGGATGGTGAGGTTCCGAATTAGCCTAGATCTGAAGAAAGAACGCAACAGATTAGTAAGAAAGAAACCCATTAACGAACTAGCGGTGAGGGGGAGGGCAGAAGAGTTCAGGATCTCGCTACAGAATAGGTATTCAGCTCCAATTGAGGATGGCGACATTACCCTAGAGGCAAGGAACAATATTTTCAGAGAGGATACGGTAGGATAGTTAGAAGTAGGCGGTAGGATAGTTAGAGAGGATACCGATAAGCTGTCTAAGGAGACGAAAGATTTGATTAAGAAACGCCAGAGTATGAAAGCTTCCAATTCAACAGACCAGATCGAATTGGTCGAGATATCAAAGCTAATCAATAAGCGCAAGGTGGCCGATATAAGGAAGTATAACATGGAGAACATTGAGCATTCTGTAAAGAACGGGGGAAACCTTAAAGCGGTAAAGAAGAAATTGGGCATAGGCAAAAACAAGATGTATGCGATAAGGGACAATGCGGGAAACGTCATCACTAATATGGACAAGATAGTCAAAGTAGCCGAGGAGTTCTATACAGATCTCTACAGTAGCCAAAGTAGTCAGGACCGTAATGAGATTGGCGGTAGGGAAAAACAGTCAGACGTTCCACCAGTGACGAAGGACGAGGTCAAGAAAGCACTAGAAACTATGAAAAGGGGGAAATCAGCTGGAGAGGATCAGATAACTACAGATTTGCTGAAGGACGGGGGGGATATCGTGCTAGAAAAATTGGCCACCCTGTATACGCAGTGCCTGGTGTCATCGACGGTACCGGAACCATGGAAGAATGCAAACATTATCCTCATTCACAAGAAAGGGGACTCTAAGGATCTTAAAAATTACAGACCAGTCAGCTTACTGTCTGTTACGTATAAGCTATTTACTAAGGTTATCGCTAATAGAATCAGGACAACCTTAGACTGCAATCAAGCAAAGGATCAAGCAGGGTTTCGGAAACGGTACTCTACAATCGATCATATCCATACCATCAATCAGATGGTAGAAAAAATGCTCGGAATATAACCAGCCCTTATACATAGCATTCATTGATTAGGAAAAAGCATTTGACTCAGTTGAAACCTCGGCGGTGATGCAGGCACTGCGAAATTAGGGGGTAGACGAGCCGTACGCGGAAGTGCTGGAAGATATATATAGTGGCTGCACAGCTACCATAGTTCTGCATAAAGAAATTAACAAAATTCCCATAAAGAAAGGTGTCAGGCAAGGAGACACAATCTCCCCAGTACTATTCACAGCTTGTTTGGAGGAAGTATTCTGAGACTTGGAATGGGAGCAGTTAGGGATAAGGGTAGATGGAGAATACCTTAGTAATCTGCGATTTGCTGATGACATTGCCTTGCTAAGCAACTCGGGGGATGAACTGCAAATAATGATTGATGACCTAGACAGATAAAGTAGAAAGGTAGGCTTGAAAATCAATATGCAGAAGACTAAGGTAATGTTCAACAACCTCGGGAAGGAACAGCAGTTTACATTAGGTAGCGAAATACTGGAAGTAGTAGGCGAATATGTCTACTTAGGACAGGTAGTAACCGCAGATCCGGACCATGAAAAGGAAATAAGAAGAATAAGATTGGGATGGAGCGCATTTGGCAAGCACTCGCAGATTATGACTAGCAGCTTACCGGTATCGCTCAAGAGGAAAGTATACAACAGTTGCATCTTGCCTGTACTCACCTATGGGGCTGAAACGTGGAGGCTAACCAAGAGAGTTCTACTTAAGTTGAGGACAACCCAGAGGGCTATGGAAAGAAAAATGGTAGGGGTAACATCAAGAGATAGAAAGCGTGCAGAGTGGGTCAGAGAAATAACTCAAGTTACCGACATTCTAGTGGAAATTAAGAAGAAGAAATGGACATGGGCAGGACATGTAGTGCGAAGAGAGGATAACCGATGGTCGCTGAGGGTATTAAACTGGATTCCAAGGGAAGGAAAGCGTAGCAGGGGGCGGCAGAAAATTAGGTGGGCGGATGAGATTAGGGAGTTCGCATGGGTCAAGTGGATGTAGCTAACACAGAACCGGGTTAAGTGGAGAAATATGGCAGAGGCCTTCGCCCTGCAGTGGGTATAATCAGGCTGATGATGATGATGATGATGAAGTCCTTTGCGCCACTGAGCTACCGGAAGGAAAAGGGATCCTCTTGAAAGGCTGCAAGATTGTCATTCCGGCCAGTATGAGGTGCGATATGTTGGCAACAATTCATCAAGGCCCCACGGGAATTAATAAATGCACAGAAAAGGCACGGTTCTTGGTGTTCTGGCCAGAATGAACACTGATATCGAGACCTTTGTATATGTTGTTTTGTACTTAAAGCGTATGTTTACAAGTTGCCAAAAGAGCCTTTGAGTATGCGCCTGGTTCCAGACCAGCCATGGTACCGCGTCGTCATGAACGTTTTTAGCCACGCAGGTCGGTCATACTTGTGTACTTATGATGCCCTATACAGTTTTCGCAAAGTTGACCAGCTAGCAGACAATTCAGCAAAAACGACTGCGGATGTAGCCAGAGCCATATTTTCCAGATATGACATATTTGTAGAAGTATGCACTGACAATAGACCTCAGTTTTCCAGTAGAGAATTTGCAATGTTCTCAAAGGTATACGATTTCAAACACGTAACCTCAAGCCCGTATTTTCCCCGCTCCAACTGACTCGCCGAAAAAGGGGTACAAGCAGTTAAGAGAATATTGAAGAAAACTGCTCAAGCTAAGGAAGACATTTGGCTTGGTCTTCTCGCCTAAAGGTCAACTCTGCTGAAATGTGGCCGGACACTAGCCTAAATATTACAGGGACGCTCGCTGCGAACTACTCTCCCAGCCGTTCAAGTCCGACAAAGCAAGCGGGTTGTTAAAAGCCAGCAAAAAGACTCTCAAGAGGGCCACTCACACCATTCAACGACGGCGGCACGGGCAGAATGAAAGACGGCTCATCATGGAATGTACACGAAAGGCTCCAGTTCCTCAGTCAACAGGTCAACCAAGGTCATATGTAGTCATAACAGAAAACGGGCAACTCTTGCGACGCAATCGCGAGAATCTACTGCAGACTAGAGAATCTTTCCGCCTTTTGGGGCCTCATCACGACGACGAAGGTGATTTTCGAAAATGCCCTGCCCCTGCCACCACACAGCACGACCCAGATGCGGCGCGAAATTCAAGCAACACAGCGAGCATCGCGCCGACAACTCCGCAACAAGCAGTTGCTGCAAGAAGTATTACAAGACAACACAGACCACCTCGGCGCTGAATGCATGACGCGAACTTTAAACAAGTGCGGTGACTGTATTAAGCGCTCTCATCTTTGCTTTAGTTTTGATGCCAAGTGATTTTTTATGTAACTCTCTTTTTTGTTTTTCCGAGCTAAAATACGCTCCTCGACCTTCGTTTTTCTTTTTCTGTTTACAAAGGGGGGATGTATCGTAATCTGTATCGCAATCCGCGCAGCATGTAGCGCTTTTTTTTTCATAGCAAGATACGCCCCCATGTGGAAAGGGCGTTACCCTCCTATTCATATTGTGTAAGAAACCAGCGCCTAATAAACGCTGTTCTGTTTTTTCCAGCAAGTGACACACGATGTGTCGCGACGGATCTGCACGATACTATATGTTGAGCTGCCTGGGAATGAAATGGGAGTTCAAATTGGTATCGAATCATTGGTCGTGGTAGGCGAATACGTCTACTTAGGATAAGTAGTAACCGCAGATCCGGACCACGAAAGGGAAATAATGAGGAGAATAAGTTAAGGATGGAGCGCATTTGGAAGGTACTCCAACATTATGACTAGCAGCTTTCCGTTATCACTCAAGAGGAAAGTGTATAATAGTTGCATTTTACTACTCACCTATGGGGCTGAAACACGGAGGTTGACGAGAAGGTTTCTACTATGTTGAGGACAACGCAGAGGGCTATGGAATGAAACATGGTAGGTGTAACGTTAAGAGATATGAGGCGTGCAGAGTAGGGCAGAGAAATAGCTCATGTTATTGATACTATAGTTGAAATTAAGATGACATGGGCATGAACAGGACATGTAGTGCGACGAGAGGACAACCGATGGTCTCTAAGAGTAATCAGTATGATTCCAACGGAAGGTAAGGATAGCAGGGGGCAGGAAAAATGAGGTCAGCGGAATAGATAAGAAAGTCGGAGGGGTGAATTGGATGCAGCTAGCACAGGACCGGGTAGACTGGAGGGAAATGGGACACGACTTCGACCTGCAGTGAGTACAGTCCGGCTGATGATGAATCAGTGGTTGAGGAAAGAGAAATAAGGATTCTGACAAATAGTCCAAAAGTGGAGAAAGGAAATGATATAAGTCTACTATTGCCACAACCAAGCAAATACATGGGGAAGGGGAGGCTCCAAGCAAAACAGGCATCACTGAATTCATTAGGTTCCTAACGTCTGTCTTTACCAATGCGCATAAAAATGTAGCGCAATATGGAGGCCCACAGATTAAATAGACCAAAAGCACGAACACTACTAACAACGTGCGTTTTTACCACAGCAGTTAACAATATATAGGGCATCATATTGCATGCGCACATGACACAAGGGCGACTACAACCTTAAAAAAAAAAGAAATGTAATTTCATCTCTAAAATCACTGATAGAACAAGTAACAGCATAATCAGTTGGGAAAGAAAAGAAAAATGGCACAAGCACAAGAGACAATGCTCATCTTACAGACAGCTCTCTAGGAAGACACACTCGTAGGAGTACAGACTTAATGACACGTCGCAGACTCGAGTGATTCATTTTTTTTTGTGGATGTGGAAAGCCTCAACGCTTGTTAACTCCAGCAAAAGTCAGGATTTTGTTCAAGAACTTCTACCCAGAATATTTGCGTCTTTAAAGCGAGGCTGTCGTCGTCCTATTGCCATGTGCGCATGTGATGTGATGTCGAATATTTTGTTAACTGCTGCGGGAAATAAAGCCAGTTTTTAGTAGCGTTCGTGTTTGTGGCTTCTTTCATTAGTGGTCTCATTTGCAGTTTCATCTGCATACAGCTCTATCTTTTGGTTATGAGTATTTACCAACTAGCACAGAGAAAAGTTTTATTCCCTTTACCTTTGTTTACGCTTCCACGCACATGCATACGAGCCAAATGTAGTGGGACGGGAACGATCACTTCGGTGTCATATTCATTGGTTCTTTACAGAGAACATTTGCTAGGGGATTAATTGCTCACTGCCTACTTCAGCCTTACCAGGCGCTTCGTATGAACACCTCAACGGCACGGTGGACGCGTACATAGGAAAACAAAAGGAGACAAAAGGCGTCTATTGGCAACAGAAATGAGTGACAACTCCATGCATTCAGGCATTGGGGGCACTGTACAAAGTTGTGCATCGAAACGACATCTGTGGCAGGAAAGGGAGACAGGAACGGAGCATGTGCATTGGCTGCGGCGCCGACACCAACAGTGCAGCTGCCGTCGTGCCTCCGTCGGGCACCATTTTGTAAACAAGTGGTTCCATCAGTTTTGTAGTTTCCGCGACAGGGCCCTACAGGTGCATCCTGAATCTCCAAGCAGTTACCTCGAATCATACACTCTGTGTTGGAGATAGAATGCTGCATCGCAAAGTGAAGCGAACTTCGGTGCTCGAACTTCGAAAGTTCTGAAAAGTTCAGCGAAAAATGTCGCACGGACTCGTGTCAGTGTGAGATTTCAGTTTAGCCTCAAAGTTTCAAGCTTCACTGCGTGCACGCACAAAGTTCATTCATTCCGCACGCACAAGATGAGAAGACAGAAAACGGAAGGACAGCGTCCAAGGTAAATTGTGGATGGCGAGCGTAGAGCAGGAAGAATGGGCTGAAGCCAATGGTCTTATGATGGACAGTATTAAAAGCTTAGAAATGAATGATTGGACGCAGCCACAGTTCTTGTGATTTTCATCGTCGCATATGGAAAGCCTGTTAGTGATGCTACAGTTGGTGTGTCTTTAGACCATTAGTTCGGTGATGATAAGGGGATGAATGGGGAATATGACGATCACATAAACGGAGCATTTCCTTCACGGTGTCGTCGTCGGTGAACTGGTGAACACGGGCACTATAATACCTCGTGGTGGTCCGTGGGGAAGAACTATTGCCCCGAGGCGTGAAGGAGAAGACTTGACATGCATTGGCTACGGGTATGGCTGCCGTCTCAAAATATTCCTTAGGTGATCCACGAAAACAGCGATCCAATGGTTTCATTATGGGACAATGGAAAGGGGTCAATGAGATTAGCGCGCAATTAGTCAATTGGCAGATGGGGTGGTGTCACGGAATGAAGCTGCCCAGCTGCCTGGCTTTGGGACGTTTGTAGTGCTGACACTGGGGGCAGCTGGCGACGTACCGCTTAGTAGTTTCTCGCATCTGCGGTCAATAAAAGCTTTCCTGAGCATGGTGGACAATTCTCATATTTCCAAGATGCGCGGAACTTGGGCGTCGTCCATGGCCTCAAAATTGGATGGTACAGGCTCTTTGCAACGCCCAGGATGAAGCGGTGGCTGGTAGGGGAATAGTTTTTCATCCAGTGCAGGCGATCACGCACACAAAATTGGCGTGCACCTGATCGAACTTAAGCAGCTGCGAGAAAGGCTCCAATGTGGGATCCCTTTGCTGTTCTTCAATGAGCGTGGGGATTTTCCCGAAATCATCGGTATCAGACTCTGTCGGGCAGGCGCGAAAAACAGTCTTTGCCAGCGTGCTTACGATCAGCTTTGTATGCGTTTCTGAAGTCATACTGTTTTAGCCGCAGGTCCCATCGTGCAAGACGGTCCCACGGGTCCCTGCGGGGAACTAACCAGCAGAGGACATGCTGATGCGTGGCAATTATATATTGGCGCCTATAAAAGTACGAGCGAAAGTTTTGTGTGGCGAAAAACATTGAGACGTTCTTCCTGTATGATAATGCAATTACGGTTCACGTTACTAAGGGAGGGACTCACGTACGCTACGACGTGCTCCTTTCAGTCGCCGCACTGCACAAGAAACGCGCCGATTCCAACACCGCTAGCGCCGGCACTAACCTCTGTGGGCGCTGAAGGATCTTCATGATAAAAGGTGAATGACCAACAAGCCCAAGCTGCTTTCCTGGCTGAAGGATTGAAGGCGGGGGGGAGGGGAGAGGTTGCGACTTAAGAAGCCATTTCAGATAGCGGAAAGCAGAGTCGCACTCAGATGTGGATCAAGAGTTACGTCTTTATGAAGAAGGCTTGTCAGGAGGTGTGTGCTGTCAGCAAAACGCTAAGTAAAGCGGCAAACGTATCAACACGAAGCCAGGAAACTCCACAGTTGTTTGGCGGACTGGGGTGGCTGGAAAGAGGCGACCGCTGCGGTCTTTACGGGATTAGGTCAGACACCGCCTTTATCCGGGAGGTGTCAGAGAACTAGTGCTTGGCATGCACCAAAACTGCACTCTTTCAAGTTTAGCACAAGGTCAGCTTTGCGCATACAGTCCTGCACAAGAGCTAAGCAGTCACTGTGCTCGATGAACTCTTCCTAAAAATTACGACGTTGTCTAAGTAACACATGCATACCTTTCCTTCATATGACTTTCTACTTTGGCTGGCCCTTGAATGCTCTTCTTCAAGATGTGGCAGGCGTGGCTTACTGATCTATTGTTATTCTGTTTCTTTGTCCTTCTACCCCTCTTCTGGGAAACTTGTGAGAACTGTTTCCCTAGAGCTGCAATCTTTAGCGGGATTCTTCCCAATGCCTATCCCTTTTGTATACAAAGGCGTGTCACTATCGAGCCTGCTTTAGGTGCTGACTCAAATTACACCCCACTTTAGAATTTTTCCTGCTGTTGCCGCTGTTAGTGCGTAGCGCTACTACTAGCACTACTACTCTCTCGCTCTCTTCCTCTTTATTCCTGTACTTGAAATGGAGGAAGAGAAGGTTCCAACGCGCGCGTCGCGCGGCCCAGCATTGAGAAGGCGGAGCGGCTGCACAGCTGTAACAAATTTCTCTCTCTCTCTCTCTGTCCATCCGTCTCTCCTTGAACTTGAAAAGGAGGAAGGGCAAGTGGCGTCGTCCGCATCACGCGACCTAACACTAAGGGGGCAGAGCGGACGCATAGATGCACCCAGTGAGAGAGTAAGACAGCGAGAGAGGGCGTGTCAGCTGCGGGTGGCGGCCGTCACTGAGCAGCGTTGCACAAGCGGGTGGTATTGCGGAGTGAGCAGTCGTGTGTCGCCCGCGCGTCTTCAACATCTGCATCTCTCCCCTCGCATCATTTAATCCTCAGCATTCAGGGACAGCAGACGTGCACGCGCTTTGCTCCGTGGATCTCGACTCCGAGCCACTCGCCGCGTCGTGAAGCAGCTGGTTGTTACCTCCGCGCCTGAACTGGCACTCGCCTTAAAGCGCGTTTCCCTCTCTCTTCTCTCTTTTCTCTCCTTATGATCTCACCCCAAACCTTTCGGCCGCAGAGCAATGCACTGTAAAGAGGTACATTGTGCCTGTTTTCATTTATTTCTGAAGGTGGTGTAAGGAAAGCTGAAGACCCGGCTGCGCCGCATGTTTGCTTATCGTCGCAATGAATAAAGCCGGCTCGTCTGGCACTGCGGCGCAAGTTCGACATGCTTGACATGCTAAAGTACAAAAGGTAAGGAGTGCTACGCACCTACTTCGCATTTGAGAGTCTACCAACCAAGATCCGTATAACCCGTGCTATGGTCTTTCCAGTTGTGATGTATGGATGCGAGAGTTGGACTGTGAAAAAGGCTGACCGCCGAAGAATTGACGCGTTTGAATTGTGGTGCTGGCGAAGACTCTTAAGAGTTCCTTGGACTGCCAGAAGATCAAATCAGTCGATATTGTCGACCATAAACCCTGACTGCTCATTGGAGGGTCAAATTCTAAAGTTAAAGCTCAGCTACTTTGGCCATCTGATGAGAAGAGAGGAGTCGCTGGAGAAAGATTTGATGTTGGGAAAGGTTGAGGGTCGCCGGAGAAGGGGTAGGCAGCGAACGCGATGGTTAGATGGCATTCTCGAGGCATTGCAGATGAAGCTATGTGATGTTAAGAAGATAGTGAGAGACCGGAAAGCGTGGCGTGACATGGTCCATAGGGTCACGAAGAGTCGGACACGACTGAACGCCTGAACTGAACTGAAAATCGGCTGTAATATTTTATTTAATGTTTTTGGCTACGGGATGACCAGTTTCAGGCTGAGAAATGCATAACGAAGGAACACTTTTCCCTCCTTGACCTATTTCTTTCTCCCTCCCACTTCCTCCCTAGCTTTTCGTCTTCGGAAGCAAACGCGTTTTTAATCATACAGCAGTGATGTTCGCGCTGCCCAGATGAAGACAACTCCACTTGTAGAAACTTTGGCTCGGTTTGAGAACTGAAGCTCCAGCTCTACTCTTGTTCAGTGCTCTTTCATACTGCTTGGTTTGGATTGGTTTTGGGGTTTACCATCCCAAAGCAACTCAGGCTATGAAATACGCCGTAGTGGAGGACTCCAGAAATTTCGGCCACCTGGGGTTCTTGAACGTGCACTGACATCGCACAGCACACGGGCGCCTAGCTTTTCGCCGCAATCGAAAAGCGGCCGCCGAGGCCGGGATTCGATCCCGCGTCCTTGGGCTCAGTAGTCGAGCGTCCTAAGCACTGCGCCACCCCGGCGGGGATCTTTCATACTGCGTAGTCATCTGTTACTTTCCTTCTACCCTGCATCCACTTGGTAGGGATTTTGTCGAACCGGATGTGAGGCGGCAGTATCAATCCTGTGTAGGATACGTGAAGAAGGAATTGAAGATTGGTCGCCCGGTTAGGGAAGGTCAAACAAGGAGGAGTGTCGACCTTGAATGGCCAGCTGTGCGCAGCGCTTCTTCGTTGAAAGCGAGGGCTCAATCAAGCGAAGTAATCGCGATTCGTCCTTCAAATCAGTCACTGGTTGCTGGATGGCTTCGATAATGAAGTCAGCAAATATTAGCGGGTTGGTACTGAAGGACGCGCGTTTCAAAACTTTAGGAAGGACGACCTTCACCTCAAACAAAGTCACCTCACACATATCGAGGGTGGGGCCGTGGCAGGAAACCTGTACACATAAAGCTGAAGATGGAGGCACAACGTTATATTCAGAAACGCAAAACACACGTCACTACACAAGTCTTCCATCAGGCCAAGGAGCAACAGTTTTTGCCACGCTTAGCTCACCAGTGTGGCTGTTGACATTGGCACCAGACATATTCAAGAAGTCGAGCACAAAGATGAAATCGTGCTCGACAAAGAAATAGGATGCGCAATAGGAATGATAACTTAAAAGAGAACACAGGACAGGCGTAGACTTTAACAAAATGTTACTGACAACACACGCATCTTTATATATATCGTCTTCGCACCGGCGCAATGATGGATCAGAAGCAGTGACAATGTCAATAGATGAAATAGGTACATAAACTGGAGATCTTTAAAGAGTGGCGTCAAGTAAACACATTTCCTTTTGGTACAGTTTGATAGAAGTATCCATAATAAAATCCGTTTGGTACAGTTTGATAGAAGTATCACTAATGCTATCCGCTTATGCGAGGCTTATCTATATAAAGATGCGCGTGTTTTCAGTAAAATTTTGTTGAAATTGCTCCTGTCCTGTTTTCTCTTTTAGAGGGATTGTCCCTTTTGCGCATCTTATATTTTGTCAAGTATGAACCAATTCACCCAACAGCAAGTTCTAATGAAATCATGCATTAATTAGGCGACCATTGCCATTTCCGCACGGAACACTTCACCACTCAAGGAAACTTTAACACTGTTCACCCATATAGCCAGCAATGGTTCACCCCTCAAACTACAAAACTGAACACTTTTATGCACTGAAACGTGACTTTTCTTCCTAGGCAACGCTTAAAAGCAGCACTATTGGCCACGGTATCAACTACAGATATGACAGGCGCACGATCAACTAAAACGTGCTCATGCAAGGGTATCTATTCAACCAGCGTCCGTCCAGCGACCTCACATGATCGGCCACGCCGACTAGTTTTCCGGCGACGGTGAGCGGGCATGCTGGAGCTGGTGTCATCCTCCTGTTCGATGGCGGTAAAAATGTCGAAATGGCGCATGCTATGGGTCCTGGAATGAGGAGGCTCGCGCGAACGTTGAAGAGAGCCAGAAATGTAATATTCTAGCTCAGTATAGTTCATGGAGCCGTAATGTGATCATTGTCGATGACACATCATCCACGAGATGAGATCACGTGATTTATTCACCCTCATCGTATACTTTAATACACCCTTCATGTGTTACAGCACGCGTTATATATTTAAAAATTGTAAGCTTTCTGTATATGCTCATGTTTCGTCACTGTAATTTGAAAATATCCGAAACTCTTACAGAGCTCTTAGGCTTAAGTGTGGTACGAATGTACTCTACGCGGGAGGAACCTGCATAGCCAAACGGCAGAATTTGTTCCCACAGAAGCATGTTTTTATGCTGATTGTTTTTACTGCCCAACTGAGCGAATGAATCAAGAATCCAATCATTTCACGAGGCTGCAAAAATAAAATGTGATTGGGTTGAGGGTGCAATATTTGGTGTGCTAACGTTAACTTTAAGCCTAGGAATAGTAATAATCAGTGAGGTACTTCTGATGAAGCATATATAAGAACTGAAAGCCTGTTTTGCAAACAACATAAAATCGTTTGCGAAAAATAACAGCTGCACCAACAATTTTAAACTACTGAAATGCTATGGAGCGCTGTACAATCGATAAGATGTTAGGTCAGAGATGTTTGTTGCCGGGCTATAGCCATAATTACTAAGAATGAAATCTAATTTATGTAAGTGGCGAGCCATGTAAAATACCTTTATTCCGTTATTTAAAAGCATACAATTCGAGGCACATTCATAGCTTTGTCAAATTTTTAAATACCAAAGAAAGAAATCTGGGTCTAAATAAAAGCCCGTTAGTGATGCCGTGCGAGCTGTTATCCAGCAAGGAGCCGCAGGGGAGGGCGCCACAGGGCTATTTGTAGCGCATGTCGTCGTTCCACTCGCTGCTTCGTTGGCTCGAAAACGGGCTGGCGTCGCTCCTATGGCAAACTGGTATGGAGGCATGAAATGAGGAGAGGGATTTTGGGGGCAGCAGATGTTCGGTCTGGACTAATTGGCAGCAATGTCTTGAAAACACAGCGCAATACAAGGAAGACACAGAAGTAGACAGGACAGGCGCTAACTTGCAATTGTATCTTGGAAAAACCATCACATCGAATATCACAATCAGCCGGTGAGCATGCGCACAGAAGATCGCAATCAAAATAACACGTGGTTGAAAACGAAAAAAAAAAAAAGAGTAACATGTCCTGTCTACATCTGTGTCGTCCTTGGCTTTACTTGCACGATGTTTTCAAGATTTCAGGAGAAGTACTTTGAAACAAAATATCCCCACGGATTCGGGAAAAGTTTTATTTATCGAGTCTTTACTCCAATCTTGTGCTAGTGCAGGGTTCTGCAAATGACGCTCCCTAAATCCTCCGTGGGAACGCTTGGCCATGTATTAAGCCTTTTTTGTTTATATACTCCGTGATTTTGTCAATCACTGTCGGTACACGCCAGCGTAGGCGTGTCGGACGCTGCATTTGACGGCGTATCCAAGGCACGTATCTGTCGACGCGCGTGTACATCCCTGGATTGTTGGGTCTCCCGCAGCCTTTGCCGAAGGAGACAATTCCAACCTGGAAGGACTGGCCACTTCCGGAAACTACTGTGAGCGGGCCACCGGAGTCCCCCTGCGAAAAGAAGACAGGAGTTTGAACCTAATATTCACGGACAGCGCCTATTAAAGGGAACCTGATAACCAATTTCATTTATTCCTCCTTATAGATCACCACGAAGAAATGACAAAACTGTAACCTTTATTACAGGTGGATGTGCTGGGAAGGAAAGAAAGCCTATACGCGTAAAACTAATGCACATGTAGAGACCGAGGGCGATTTATACAAGCAATCTAGCCGGTCGGCAGTATTTGTTGAAAGGTCACAACGCCGCTCACTTGCGCTTTGTAAGGAGTGAGTAACCTTTGTAATCGACATAAACATTATAAGACGAAAACCCAGAAAAATTTTGATTGATAATCATTTAAAAATGACGACAGAGAATACCCATGCTGAATTCAAGCGTGGAGTAGCGACTTTCCTCTTTTCTCCACGTATATTACATAGCGATGCTCACTGTTCTCTAAATGAGGCAATGTATATTACATTTCGCTTGATAATTAAATATAGCCCTTAGGTGGTAGGGGTATATTTTGGAAGCTGTAATGACATGAGCACCGTTAAAAGCTGTTAATGCTGCATTACAAATTGCATTGTATGGGTGGTGCAAATATCGGTTTTGCATAACAAGCATTTTTTGTAATATAAATGTAGTTCTGCCTCGCACAAGTTGATTGTAAATGACGTACTAATAGGGAAGATAATTGTAGACCAGTATTTTAGCTTCAGTGGAAAGCGTGTATTGGAAACGACCGGTCATTCGTCCAAGTTTGGTTAATAACAAGTTCACATAACATTCGCATAAATACCAGGAAGAGAAGCAAATAATGGATTCTTGCTAGGAGTTTACATTGCTTTGTTTTTCGCTGATTTGTGAACTCTCTTAAAGCAGAGACCAGGTAAATTCTGCACCTAATTTAAGTAACGAAAACAGCATAGAACACAGAATGCGAACGAGTACGACAACATGACGCGCTTAGTGCTGAATGATTTTAAAATTTATAGAATAGGGAATCTATACAAGCGCGAAATATTGGCCGTTAAAAAATTGCGGCAAACAATTCTGTTGAAAACTGTTACAAGGCAAACCCATAATTTAGGACGAGGTCACGCCAGACGTGTCAAGTCAGTTCCCGCTATCGTTCAGCCCCAATTTCCACCTGTTATCCCCAACAACACTGTTCCTCTCTACGTTGTCTTTGATCCTCCGTCACATTTTTTTCCTGTGTAGCCGAAGCCTGCAGGACGACTCATGTTGTCTACACACTATTTTCATTTTGTCGGATATCTTGTCCGGCGCTTTTCAGTTCAGTTCAGTCGTTCATTCGTGTCCGACTCTTCATGATCCTATGGACCATATCACGCCACGCTTTCCGGTCTCTCACTATCTTTCTAACATCACATAACTTCATCTGCAGCGCCTCGAGGATGCCATCTAGCCACCGCGTTTGCTGCCTACCCCTTCTCCGGTGACCCTCAGCCTTTCCCAGCACCAAATCGTTCTCCAGTGACTCCTCTGTTCTCATCAGATGACCAAGGTAGCTGAGCTTTAACTTTAGAATTTGACCCTCCAATGAGCAGTCAGGGTTTATGGCCGACAATATCGACTGATATATACTTCTGGCAGTCCAAGGAACTCTCAAGAGGCTCCGCCAGCACCACAATTCAAACGCGTCAATTCTTCGGCGGTAAGCCTTCTTCACAACCCAACTGTCGCATCTTTACATCACAACTGGAAAGACAATAGCACGAGGTATACGGATCTTGGTTGGCAGTCTAATGTTTCTGCTCTTTACTAGGCGGTCAAGGCTAGCCATGGCTCTCTTTAATAGAAGCAGGCGTCTCCTAATTTCATGGCTGCAGTCTCCTTCCGGCGTAATCTTGGAGCCCAAGAAGAGAAAATTTGTCACAGCTTCCACTTTTTGTCCTTTGATGCTCCAGGACCTGATAGGACAAGACACCATGATCTTTGTCTTTTTAATGTTCAGTTTAGGCCCAAACTTCTCACTCTCTTTTCGTACGCGCATCAGAAGTCTCTTGAGTTCCACTTCACTTTCTGCCATTAAAGTGGTATCATCCGATATCTAAGGGTGTTGATACGTTTTCCTGCAATCTTCACTCCAGCTGATGACTCGTCGAGACCGACATTCCTCATGATGCACTCAGCATATAGGTTAAATAGGCAGGGCGACAGTATGCAGCCTTGTCTCACTCCTTTCTCAATCGAAAACCAATCAGTAAGACCATGCCCAGTTCTGACTGTGGCCTCTTGCCCTTCATACAGAGTCCTGAGGAGACAGATGAGGTGATTTTGAACTCCCATCTTTTGGATAGCTTGCCACAATCTGCTGTGATCTACGCAGTCAAACGCTTTCGCATAATCAATAAAGCAGAAGCAGATGGGTTTCTGCAAATCTCTTGATTTTTCCATGCTTCAGCGAAGGTTGGCAATCTGGTCTTTAGTTCTTCTGCCCTTGCGAAACCCAGCTTGCACGTCCGGAAGCTCCCGATCCACAAACTCCTGCAGCCTACCTTGGAGGATTTTCAACATAACCTTGCTAGCATGCGAAATAAGCGCGATTGCGCTGTAGTTGGAACAATCTTTGGCACTGCCTTTCTTTGGAATGGGGATGTAAACTGAACTCCTCTAATCCTGTGGCCACTGTAGGGTTGTCCAAATTTGCTGACATAATGTATACAGATTGTTAACAGCGTCATGGGTGAGGTTTTGAAGCAGCTCAGCTGCTATGCCATCAATTCCGCTAGCTTTGTTCTTTGCAAGGCTGGCTAAGGCCCATTCAATTCACTCTTCAGGATGTCCGGCTCTAGATCAGTAATCACAACCGCCTTATGTTGGGTTTGAACATCCGGGCCCTTCTTGTACAGTTATGTGTATTCCTGCCACCTCTTCTTATATCGGAGGCTTCAGTGAGGTCCCTCCCTCGTTTGTTATTTATCACGCCCAGCTTAGCATAGAAGTTTCCTTTGATATCTTTGGTTCTCTTAGATAGAGCTCTTGGGTTCTGCAATTGGCTGTTGTCCTCAACTGCTTGGCACTGTATGTTAAGGAAGGGATTTTTATCTGTTCTAGCTATTTTCTTAAAATCCGCAATTGAGAACCTTGTATCTTTCTCTTTCCCCAATAACTTTTGCCATCCTCCTTTCCTCAGCTACTTGCAAAGCCTCCTCAGATAACCAGTTTGCTTTCTTGCATTTCTTTTGCTTTGGAACTACCTTAGTAGCAACTTCTTGTATTATATCACGAACACCAGTCCACATCTTTTCAGGCTCTCTGTCTTCTAGATCTAATTCTTGAAATCGATTCCTCACTACAGCATATTCTGATGGAATTTCATCCAAATCATTGATCGTCCGTCACATTTGTTTCCTTTGTAGCCGAAGCCTGCAGGGCGAGTCGTGTTGTCACCACACGATTTCATTTTATCGGATATCTTGTCCGGCGCTTTTCACCTGCCACTTTTTATGATTAGGTTTTAGTAGAGATTGCGTTGCCTTGGTTGCTTGGCGATAGAGGTTGCCTTGGTTTTCTTCACGAAGTAAAGTAGTTAGTCTACGTTTATGATCGCGTTACCTTTCTTCATTCCGGTCTCGGTAGCCAAGATTTTCTTTGTTTCGAATTGTGACCAACTAGCCGGAGAAGTAATATTATGTGGCACATAAAGTACATCCTGTATATGCACAGGAATATTTTAAAGCACTTCCCTACTTAAACATTTTGTATCAATTTAATACTGGATTTGGCATGCCGGTTTATTATATAGGATGAACTGAAATGAACCTGCACGGAGCTCTGTTTTCGGAATTCTCGGTGCGATCGGTGGCCTTCATTTCTGGCGAAAAATGTGACACCAGGATAGAAGAAACATACAGAGCTATAAACTAACATGACTACTTGTAAAAAATGAAAAACGAAAATGAAAACCGATAAACGAAAAACTGCGCGGAAAAGCCTCGATTCGAACTTCATTCCTGACACCCCAAAGATAGGCCCTAAATTTAAACACAAGTAATCTATTACGTTTATATTTTTTTGGCATGGTATTTATTACACGCCTTTAAATAGAAAATAGCTATATACATCAGGTAATCAGCCTGTAGCCGAACAAGTCCAATTCAAATATACAACACACCCCACAACTACAACACGTCTTAGCACAACTTCCCTAACATGTTGGCAAGGAAAGACAACACATCAATAATGGCAGCCAGTGCGGTTGATAGTCACTAAATTCTTACGTGTCTCTCAGCTGCTGCACCATCTGACCGAAGTAAGTACTACAGAGAAACGACAGGCTCAGCATTGTGGTCGAACAAACGCGTTTTCCACATTATGTGCAGTCAAGCATGAAAATCATATCAAATAACTCATGGTCATGCTGGGTGCCCATTAGGTAACTCACACTGTTGGAATTAAAAAAAAAAACATAATCTTTCTTCAGTTTTCTCTACTAACGTCAAAACAACAAAATAATATCGCATCTTTGCAGGCCATAAAGCCGTGTTCTACGGCTTCAGCTGTATCACAAAGTCGACAATTAACAGAAGAAGGAAAAATATAATTTTGTGTGATGCCACACTTTAACAGGTAGAACGTCGCCGTGAAGTGTAAAGAAAAACGTTTACTACGAACAGAGATCGGCATTTTATGTACGTTTTTAAACACATCATGCCCCATGAAATTAGAATAGAGAGAACAATATTGCTGCGAAACGTTCAAAACTGTATTTGTTGTTTTCCAGCAGCAGCCGGCATGCGGCCCTATCACTCTGATTCTGGCACGCGTAAAACTTCTGTATTCTTTATTTGCCAATGCTCGATGTCGTGAGACGCACCTTTATCAGTTCCTTTGTCTCGCAAGATGCGCCGAGATCTGTCTAGAAGATTTCTACCACTCGCGTAGTTGCTACAATGTTACAGGCGGTGCTATAGTGACAGTTTGCGACGTTAGCTAGAGGGTACTGAGCCGCCTTTAAATTGTGCGTTGATGCGTGCGACAGGCATTATTTGTTCGACGATCGACGAGCCCGTTTGTTGCTACCGCCGCCGCCGAGTTGCTTAGTTCTTTTGCGGGCGCACGTCAGCCCAATAAAGAGTTAATTTCAGTACTAGCACTCCTGTGTCCTGATTTGTCTAGGGCCTTGCCACCACTACGTGACGTCTGGTGGAGGTGCTGGGTATTCTTCGGTGAAGTTCGTCACAAATCTTTTGCGACACGGCGCCCCAGAAGTGATCATCACGAACAGGGTAATGGCGTTTACGGCAGAGGTGACGCAAGCCCTGGCAACGCTTAAAGCTAGAACCCAAGCTAGTGAAGCTAGTTTAGCAGTGCTGTTATCGTGGTTTACCAGAGAGGCGACAACTAGGAGTAGGTTTCCTTGTCAATAAGTATATAGCGGGTAATATAGATGAATTCTATAGTATTAATGAGAGGGTGGCAGGCATCGTAATTAGGCTTAATAAGTGATATAAACTTAAGGTTGTACAGGCCTATGCACCCACATGTAGTTATGATGACCAGGCAGTTGAAAGCTTCTACGAAGATGTAGAATCGGCAATGCGAAAAGTAAAGACGCAGTATACTGTACTAATGGGCGACTTCAATGCCAAGGTAGGGAAAAAGCAGGCAGGAGACCAGGCAGTAGGTGACTATGGCATTGGTTCTAGGAATAGCAGGGGGGAGTTACTAGATGAGTTTGCAGGGCGCAATAACTTAAGAATCATGAATACCTTCTTCAGCAAGCGGAAGAACCGGAAATGGACATGAAACGTCCTGAAGGGGAGACTAAAATGAAATTGACTTCATAATGAGTTCAACCCCCGCCATTATGCATGATGTAGAGGCAATCGGAAAAGTGCGATGCAGTGACCACAGAATGGTGAGGTCCCGAATTAGCCTAAATCTGAAGAAGGAACGCTACAGATTAGTAAGAAAGAAACCCATCAACAAATTAGCGGTGAGGGGGAGGGCAGAAGAGTTCAAGATCTCGCTGCAGAAAAGATATTCAGCTCTAATCGAGAACGAGGACATTACCCTAGAAGCAATCAATTGCAATAACTTCAGAGATATCATTACTGAGTGCGCTGTAGAAGTAGGCGGTAGGATTGTTAGAGAGGATACCGGTAAGCTTTCTAAGGAGACGAAATATTTGATTAAGAAACGCCAGAGTATGAAAGCTTCCAATCCAACAGACCAGATACAATTGGCCGAAATATCAAAGCTAATCAATAAGCGCAAGGTGGCCGATATTAAGAAGTATAACATGAATAACATTGAGCATGCAGTAAAGAACGGGGGAAGCCTTAAAGCGGTAAAGAAGAAATTGGGCATAGGCAAAAACCAGATGTATGCAATAAGGGACAAGGCGGGCAAGGTCATCACGAATATGGACAAGATAGTCAAAGTAGCCGAGCAGTTCTATACAGATCTCTACAGTAACCAAAGAAGTCAGGACCGCAACAAAATTGGCGGTAGCGAAAAACAGTCAGACGTTCCACCAGTGACGAAGGACGAGGTCAAGAAAGCATTAGAAAACATGAAAAGGGGGAAATCAGCTGGAAGAGATCAGATAACGAAGGATTTGCTGAAGGACGGGGGGGGGGGGGCGGGGGGGGGATATCGTGTTGGAAAAACTGGCCACCCTGTATACGCAGTGCCTGGTGTCAGCGACGGTACCGGAACCATGAAAGAATGCAAACATTATCCTCATTTATAAGAAAGGGGACTCAAAGGACCTTGAAAATTACAGACCAATAGCTTACCGACTGTTACGTATAAGGTATTTACTAAGGTAATCGCTAATAGAATCAGGACAACCTTAGACTGCAATCAAGCAAAGGATCAAGCAAGTTTTCGGAAACGGTACTCTACTATCGATCATATATATACCATCAATCAGGTGATAGAAAAATGCTCGGAATATAACCAGCCCTTATATATAGCATTCATTGATTACGAAAAAGCATTTGACCCAGTTGAAACCTCGGCGTTAATGCAGGCATTGCGAAATCAGGGGATAGACGAGCCGTACGTGAAGGTGCTGGAAGATATATATATAGTGGCGGCACAGCAACCATAGTTCTGCACAAAGAAACTTACAAAATTCCCATAAAGAAAAGTGTTAGGCAAGGAGACACAATCTCCCCAGTACTATTCACAGCTTGCTTAGTGGAAGTATTCAGAGACTTGGAATGGGTGCAGTTAGGGATAAGGCTAGATGGAGAATACCTCAGTAATCTGCGATTTGCTGATGACATTGCCTTGCTAAGCAACTCTGGGGATGAACTGCAAATAATGATTGGTGACCTAGACAGGAAAAGTAGAAAGATAGGCTTGAAAATCAATATGCAGAAGACTAAGGTAATGTTAAACAGCCTCGGGAAGAAACAGTAGTTTGCATTAGGCAGCGAAGTACTGGAAGTAGTAAGCGAATATGTTTACTTAGGATAGGTAGTAACCGCAGATCCGGACCATGAAAAGTAAATAACAAGAAGAATAAGATTGGGATGGAGCGCATTTGGCAAGCACTCACAGATTATGACTAGCAGCTTACCGGTATCGCTCGAGAGAAAAGTATATAACAGTTCCATCTTACCTGTACTCACCTATGGGGCTGAAACGTGGAGGCTAACCAACAGAGTTCTACTTAAGTTATGACAACCCAGAGGGCTATGGAACGAAAAATGGTAGGTGTAACATTATAAGAGATAGGAAGCGTGCAGAGTGGGTCAGAGAAATAACTCAAGTTACCGACATTTTAGTGAAACTTAAGAAGAAGAAATGGGCATGGGCAGGACATGTAGTGCGAAGAGAGGATAACCGATGGTCGCTTAGGGTAACAAAGTGGATTCCAAGGGAAGGAAAGCGTAGCAGGGGGAGGCAGAAAGTTAGGTCGGCTGATGAGGTTAAGAATTTCGCCGGGGTCAAGTGGATGCAGCTAGCACAGAACCGGATTAAGTGGAGAAATATGGGAGGGGCCTTCGCCCTGCAGTGGGTATAGTCAGGCTGATGAAGATGATGATGACGATGATGACGCAAGCCATCCTGGAATGCAGTCATACAAGCGATCGACGAACAACTCTGTACCATCCCCAGACCAATGGACTTACGGAGCGCCTGAACAAAACGATCGCGGATATATATGCCATGTAGGTCGACGCTGAACACAAGACCTGGAGCGCCATCTTGCCATACGTGTTCGTCGCGTATAACATCGCAGTCCAGGAGGCGACCAGAGTGACCCCGTTCAAGCTTGTGTACGGCAGCGAACCCACGACGACGCTCGACACAATGCTGCCGCACGCAACCAACGAGGAAAACTTTGACGTCGCCGCCTACCTGCAGTTTGCAGAGGAAGCCCGACGATTCGCACGGCTGCGTATTAAAGACCAACAGCGCACCTACACCAATCGATACAACCTACGACGACGCCACGCAGAGTAAGTACAATCCAGGAGACCAAGTGTGGGTTCGGACTCCAATTTGCCTCCGCTGAGTAAGTGAAAAGTTTCTGCGTCGATACTTTGGGCCGTACAAAATCCTTCGCCGCGTCGGACAACTCGACTATGAAGTCCTTCCTGACGGTACGACAGCAACACAACGGCGACGCGCCCGCCCAGAAATCGTTCATGTTATTCGTCTGAAGTAAGCGCGATAAAGAATCTGTGGTTTTTAAACTTTGTGACGTTTATTTTTAAGTTGCTTTGTTTATTTTGTGACATCGAGGCAATGTTTTTTTGAAGGGGGAGTAATGCCGCGGAGCCTCCAAAACTGTATTTGTTGCTTTTTAGCAGCCGCTGGCATGCGGGCTTATCACTCTGATTCTGGCAAGCATATAATAATCTCCTTATTCCATCAATTATTGGAGGGGATTGCGGTAAAAGCCGCTTTACAAGCAAGCGACTTCACAAAGCTCGCAGCCTCCTTTACAAGGAAAGCAACGATACAAAAGGAAGCAGACATCCTTAGCACTTGACCTAATGCAAACATATATGCAAAACTAAAATAATAAGGAGAGACAAATCATCTGGAAAATTGCTGCTTAGCTATTTAATCCTCATCAGCTTAACTATACCCACTGCAGGGCGAAGGCCTCTCCCATATTTCTTCAATTAACCCGGTTCTGTGCTAGCTGCATCCACTTGACCCCTGCGAATTTCTTACCCTCATCCGCCCATCTAACTTTCTCCCCCCCCCCCCCCTGCTACGCTTTCCTTCCCTTGGAATCCAGTTTTTTAACCTAAGCGGCAATCGGTTATCTTCTCTTCGCCTTAGATGTTCTGCCCACGCCCATTTCTTCTGTTTGATTTCCACTTGAATTTCAGTAACTTGAGTGTTTTCTCTGACTGACCCACTCTGCACGCTTCCTATCTCCTAATGTTACCCCTACCATTTTTCGTTCCATAGCCCTCTGAGTTGTCCTCAACTTAAGTAGAACCCTCTTGGTTAGCCTCCACGTTTCAGCGCCATAGGTGAGTACAGGTAAGATGCAACTGTTATATACTTTCCTCTTGAGCGATACCGGTAAGCTGCTAGTCATAATCTGCGAGTGCTTGCCAAATGCACTCCATCCCAATCTTATTCTTCTTGTTATTTCCTTTTCTTGGTCCGGATCTGCGGTTACTACCTGTCCTAAGTAGACATATTTGCCTACTATGTCCAGTGCTTCGCTACCTAATGTAAACTGCTGTTCCTTCCCGAGGCTGTTGAACATTACCTTGGTCTTCTGCATATTGATTTTTAGGCCTACCTTTCTATTTTTCCTGTCTAGGTCATCAATCATTATTTGCAGTTCATCCCCCGAGTTACTTTGCAAGGCAATGTCGTGCTTTTAAAACTCGGCACTAAAAAACCTTCTGGTACTGACGGTATACCAAATTATTTTCTGCGACGTTACGCGGAACAACTATCTTCGTTCTTCACAGATATCTTTAACTTATCACTTGCCACAGGGGAAATGCCACACGACTGGAGGGAAGCATTTGTCGTTCCTGTTTACAAAAGCGGTGATCGTTTTTCTGTACGAAATTGCCGCCCCATTTCAATCACGAGTACATTCTGTGAGCTCTTAGAGCTTGTCATTGCCAACTACATCCGGGAATTCTTAGAAAGCCGCAGCCTGCTATCACAGCATCAGCACGGTTTCAGGAAGCACATGTAAACTTTTACCCAACTTGTTTGTACTGTTCATGAATTCACACAAGTTCTTGATATGAATGGGCAGCTAGATGTGCGGTTTCTAGACTTCTCGAAGGCTTTCGATAAAGTGCCGCATGGAAAGTTATATTACAAATTGGATTGTGTTGGTCTTGTTCGAGCGTCCAACAACGAACAAGCAGCGTGGAAGCAAGAAGAAGAAGAGCGTTTATTCGAGATGCATGCTGGTGTTTATTGCCTACAAGCGGCTGCATGGTAACGGCCAGAGCGCATGCGCGACTGATACATTACATCTTCCTCGGTGTAATCTTTAAAAGTCTGAGAGCACAATACGCGACACTTGTTGGAAATTCTGGTTGTAGTGAAGACGATTGGGCTGTCTCTTTTGTCGGGTGGATCGCCTTGGCACAAATTGAGGGGGCTGTATTGTAGACTGCGACGCTTCCACGTTTTCCTGGGAAATGTCTTCGCTGCCAGAGTCATATTCCATTAAGTCGCTTCGGAATGGCTCACGTGTGGCTAGAAGATGTTGTCGGTTGCGTCCAAGCACTTTGTTGTCCTCTGTAAGGACGCGATAGGACCTTGGTGCTACCAGGCCCGTGACTCGAGCCTTGCAGTCCCATGCATTCCCTCGTACTCTTACAACTGCATCTTTTTTTAGTTCAGGCAGATTTTTCCCTTTTGAGGGCCTTTGCTGGCGTGGTTGGCGCCGGGACGTCTGTTGACTGGAGCATGACACGAAGTCTGGTAGCCGAGTGCGCAACTTTCTGCCTTGATGAAGCTCTCCAGGGGACCGGCCTTCGGCTAGCGGAGTCGAGCGATAACCGAGAAGGCCCAACCTGAAGTCCTCGTTGAGTTCGCCAGTCTTCTTCATTATTCTTTTGACAATTTGGACTCCCTTCTCGGCGAGGCCATTGGACTGTGGGAATCGCGGACTGGACGTGACATGCTTGAAGTCGTATCTAGGGGCGAAGAAAGCAAAATCATGTGATGAAAACTGAGGATCGTTGTCGGTGCAGACTTCCAACGGAATCCCACACCGTGCAAAAATTGAGCTAAGCTTAGCAATGGCAGTGCATGTCGTTGTGTCAGTAAGCTTTTCGACTTCAGGGAAGTTTGAAAACGCATCGAACACGCACAGGTAGGAGTTTCCGTCGTACATAAAGATGTGAACACCCACCATGTACCATGCATGGCCGGGGATTGGCCTAAGCAGCACTGGTTCGGTTTCTTGTTTGTAAGCGTATTTTTGACAAACAGAACAGGTCTTCACCATGGTTTCAATGTCCGTATTCAGTCTCGGCCAGAATACCAAGCGACGGGTTCTCGCTTTGCACTTATTTATGCCTAAGTGACTTTCATGAATACGACCCAGTATTTCAGCTCTCATATTCTTCGGAATGACGACCCTTGTCCCCTTCATAATAATACCCTTAACTTCTGATAACTGAGGACCAAAAGGTTTCATCGAGCCTTCAATTTCTTCTACATTCCTTAGTTGCCGCAACACTGTTTGCAAGTCTGGGTCAGAGGCTGTCGCTTCTGCCAGTCGATCAAACATTTTCTTGCTCACCAGCTCTAAAGTCAAGCTCACTGCATGAACGTCGACGTCTTCAGTGAAGTCATCACGTTCGCTTGGAACGGCTGGCGACGATCTTGAAAGCATATCGGCCAGGAACAGCTGTTTGCCTGGAACAAAGTGAAGAACGTAATCGTATCTTAGCAAGCGCAGGAAAAATCGTTGCAGTCTTGGTGGCATGTCACCAATGGCTTTCGAAGCAATTGCTATCAACGGTCTGTGGTCTGTTTCGATGGCGAACTTGCGGCCGTAAACGAAATGAAAAAAATTTTTCACAGCCGAAAGTAATGGCCATTGCTTCTTTCTCGATTTGCGCGTATCTCTGTTCTGCCTCCGTCATTGTGCGTGATGCATAGGCGACCGGCCGCCAACTACCACCGTAGTTCTGAAGAAGGGCAGCACCAATCCCATTTTTCGAAGCATCAGCAACGACCTTTGTCTTTTTAGCAGGATCGAAAATGACTAGCAAAGGAGGACCACTCAGTGCGTCACAGACAGCTTGCCATTCCTTACAGTGGTTTGCAGACCATTCCAAAGGGGCGTCTTTTTTAATGAGGCTTCGTAGAAGCCTCGTCCTTTCGGCTAGATATGCGGCATATACTTTCCGGAGTAGTTCTCTACCCCGAGCATTCTGTGAACGCCGGCTTTGTCCTTTGGCTGAGGCATTTCACGTAATGGTGCGATCAGTGCGGGGTTAGGTCTTATTCCGTCTTTGTTTATGATGTCACCCAAAAAGTCAATTTACGTGACACCGAATTTGCATTTCGCCGCATTGAGCGTCAGGCCGGCCTTTTTGGCTAGTTGCAAGGCTGTGCGGAGGCGAGTATCGTGCTCTTCCCTTGTGCTCCCCCATATCAATATGTCATCGACATAGATTCGGACCCCTGGAGCCTGGTCGAATATTTCATTCATAGTTCTCTGGAAAACCTCAGGCGCCGAAGCAATGCCGAAGGGAAGTCGCTAGAAACGGTAGCGTCCGAAGGTTGTTCCGATTGTGCATACCTTTGATGTAGCTTCATTTAAGGGGATTTGATGGAATCCCGAATATGCGTCGATCCGAGAGAAGAAGGCGGCCCCGGCAAGCTCAGCCTCAATGTCATCTCGTTTAGGCATTTGATAATGGTCTCGCTTTAGGCACTCGTTAATTCGTCAGGGGTCAATACATATGCGCAGTTCCCCTCCTTTTTTCTTGCTGCAACAAACGGACTCACCCAATCAGTGGGTTCGGTGACTTTGGCCACGATGCCAGCCCGCTCCATCCGATCCAACTCTTCTCGCAGGGGCTCGAGCAACGCGAAGGGTACTCGTCGCACCGGCTGGACTACCGGTGTTGCATCCTCGCGCAGAACCATGTGGTAAGGGCGTGCTAGGCAGCGGATGCCCTGAAACAACTCGGGAAATTCCTTAACCACTTGGTCAGTGCTGTTCATGTGCACAGTGTTCACAGAACGCGACAACAGACCTAACGCTTCACTTGCAGACAGTCCCAATATGGCCTGGTTGCTCTTTTTTACAATGAAGAAATCAAAGTACCCACTTTGGTCGTTCACAACCACTTGGAGCGTAGCCACGTTGATGTGCTTTATAACGTCACCGGTGTATGAGCGGTGGACGGAGGGGCTTTCTCTTAAACCAGACTTCACTTTGAGCCTTTGAAAAACGGAGTAAGGCAATAAATTCGCTTGCGAGCCTGTATCTACTTTCAGAGACACTACTTGGGAAGCCACTCTCGTGTGAATGACCCAATCAGCTCTGTTGCCTAAGCAGACGTCGAGTATTTCAAAACCTTCCTGCTTGCCGCGTACTTCGCTTACTTGAGACACGTTTTTGCAACAGGCCGAAAAATGGTTAGCGCTACGGCACCGGAATCATGTTTTGCCGAACGCTGGGCATCTGCTGCGTTCGTGGACACGGTTGCACTTGGAGCATTTGAACTGCCGGCGTGTTTTTATACGAGCAACTTCCTGTTCTCGTTGAGCCTCGTCCTGCTCTGAACATTTTGCACACTGTTCACAGGCTGAAAAGTTGCCTTGCTGGCGCGTTTCAATTCGTGCTACTTGCTTCTCCGCTTGAGCCCATGTATTGTTTTGTTCGGCGCATACCTCTTCAGCCTTGCAAATTTCCTCCGCCCTCAGTAAAGTAAGGTCTTTAACTTTCAGCATCTTTTCGCGCAATTTCGGATTATTTGTGCCAAAGACAACCTGGTCCCTCACCATGGAGTCACTCAAGGTTCTAAAATTGCAGCTTCGTGCAAGTCTCTTCAAGTCCCGTGAAAAGCGTTCGAAGGGTTCGCCCTCAGCTTGCGTTCTTGAACGAAAGACATAGAGTTCGTACACTTCGTTTTTCTGCTGTTTGCATTATTCCTCGAACTTCTTTGTAACAGTTTGATAATGTTCCTTGCTTTCGTTCTCCGAAAACAAAAAGTTGTTGAATACCTCTAGGGCGTCTTCCCCGGCTACGGTGAGCAGCAGTGCGGTTTTGGCTCCTTCCGCCTGTGGTTCTTTCGTCGACTCAGTGGCCTGCAGGAACAGCTCGAACCGCTGCTTGAAGAGGCTCCAGTTCTTCGCGGTGCTACTGGATAGCACCAGAGGCTGCGGTGGCTTCACTAAATCCATCGTGCAATGCACAGTGACACCACCGCTTCGATCAGCGCGTTACTGCATACGTGAACGCTATCCCACTTCTGACACCATGTTCCAGCGTCCAACAACGAACAAGCAGCGTGGAAGCAAGAAGAAAAAGAGCGTTTATTGATGTTGTTGTTGTGGCTGTAGGAAGAAGGAAAAGAAAATGCACGGGCCTGTTACTGGCTCTGTAGCTGAGCCACCTACGCTGCCTCATGCGGATAGAAGAGAATATAGATAAGAGAGAAAAGGAAGAGGGAAAGAAAGACGCGCGCCGCAACAACAGCCGTCGTCCACCACCAGCGGTGGCATGTGTAATGACGGCCTTGAACAGATAAAAATTCGATGCCAGGCTAGCCCCCGCCGCGAGCGGCGGTGACCCACCTGTACCAGCCCCATCAGGGGAGACAACTATAGAGCGTTTATTCGAGATGCATGCTGGTATTTATAGCCTACAAGCGGCTGCATGGTAATGGCCAGAGCGCATGCGCGACTGATACATTACAGGTCTTCCCTCCTCTATCTTGCAGTGAATTTCTGCCTACCTTAGAGATAGGCAGCAGTTTGGTGAAATTCTGAATTGCTCATCAAAAATGCTGTCTGTGACTTACGGTGTGCCCCTAGGCAGTGTCTTGGAGCCGCTATTGTTTCTGATATACATCAATGGCTTGCCTGATGGATTTTATGGTGACGTTTCTATCCGATTGTTCGCCGATGATTGTGTGAGTTTTGAAAACATCACAGCGCCTAATGATCATACAATCTTACAAACAAATCTACAGGCTATTCATGAGTGGTGTGTATGAAGGGTAGTGCTACTTAATTCAGAAAAAACAGTCATGTTGCGAGTCACAAGGAAGAAAACTATCAGCGCCTTTTCTTATTTACGTAACAATAATTTTATAACAAAAGTAGAGGCGCATAAATATTTTGGTGTTATGCTTGTTAACAAACTAGCCTGGTCTCCGCACATATCCTCCATTTGCTCTTCCGCTGTTGGTAAGTTGTGGTGCCTAAAGGGAAAACTTAAGGGCGCACCTCTCCAAGCTAAACTTTTAGCCTATAATGCTTGCATTAGAGCTAAACTCCAATACTCCGCCATTGTATGGAATCCATACAATAAGACGGAAATACTGCAGCTCGAACGAGTCCAAAGAAAAGCTGTTCGGTATATCTTTAGTAAGTACAGAAGTAGAGTTCTCCATCCTTATTAATGCGGCAGCATAACATACAGTCTCTGGAATCTGGTCGAAAAGTTAGTCGGCTCGCCTTTTTGAATAACTGCCTCTCAGATAAGCTTAGATTAAATTTGCCGGATTGTGTAAAGCCACATTGCACCAGGAAGACTAGACACACACACCCTCGCTCCTTGGCTCCAATCTTTGCAAGAACAAACACTTTATACATAGTTTTTTTCCCCAGCACTATCAGTGATTGGAATTCCTTGCCTTTATACACTTTCGCAGCCAGCAACCTTCTTAAAGAATTGGAGCGTCAATTCTTGTGTTGTTAATTGTACTTCGCTCGTTATGGATATTTGTACTTGAATGCAGTTTGTTTTGTGCAGCCATATGTTTGTTATATGTGTATTCAAAGTTTTTGTTATGGATGCCCTTTCTGCCTGGACCATGTATATGTAAGGTCTGCAGTATTTGCAAATAAATAATAAAATAAAAATGTCGCGAGACGCACCTTTATCAGTTCCTTTGTCTCGCAAGATGCGCCGAGATCTGTGTCGAAGATTCCGGCCACTCGCGTATGTTTCTACAGTGTTCCAGGTTGTGCTAGTGATACCCCGCGACGTCATATAGATGGTTCTGAGCCGCCTGTAAATTGAGCGTTTATGTGTGTGACAGGCATTGTTTGTTCGACGATCGACGAGCACGTTTGTTGCTATCGCCGCCGCCGAGTTGCTTAGTTCTTTTGCGGGTGTAGGTCAGCCCAATAAAGAGTTAATTTCAGTACTACCAAGCCTGTGTCTTCTTTTGGTGTCTACGGCTAGTCACCACTACGTGACAATATAACGAAGGCGAGAACCACATAGATATCAAGTCCTTGTAAAAACGTTTCCGTGAAACAGAGCATAAGTACTCGTAGGAAACGCGAACTGCCAGAAAACTCACTCAATCGTTAACTTACATAAAAGCAAATAATAAGGGCCGATCGGTAAAATTAAAAGAAACCACAAAGCTTGGAAGAAGGTTCATAAACTTAGTTTGCAGGAATCCTCTGATAATTTAATGGGAGCTATTATGAAAAAAAATGAAACCAGCAACTTACTTTCTGATATAGTGATGTTTGAAACCCAGACCTGCGTGAATAAGTTATCGCGTGGTGCCGGCTCAAAACTGGAGGACCATATGAACGTTGGAAACGTTCGGTGAAGCAGTGACTAGTGCAATGGAGTACTTTCAAAACGTAATAAAGTTTTGTTGCCAGGAACATGTTACAGGCCTGTACTCAACCAAAAATTGATAGGCAGTGCGAAACAGAAGCTTGAGCATAACTTTGAAGTTCCGGGACCCGCTCTCTCCAGTAGCGCCTACTAGACCTGAATGCCTGAAGGGAAACTCTAAGGTGTTTAGGGGGACAGAAGACGATTCAATTCGAGCATAATGAGTCGGCAGTGCTCGCTATGAACCAAACCACTGACTTGAACGGTTAGACCTATTTATTTGAGCGCCAGAGATAATGCCAAACTGCTCAATAGTGGTTATAGTTTTGTCAATACTGAGTTTATCAGTGCAGAAAAACGCCAACTTATGGGCGTACGTAAGCACTTTGAATTCATTACTAAGGACGACATAACCGCTCCTATTGGTCTTTCGCAGTATAATCAAAGTGGCTCTAGGTAGACGGCAAAGAGTAGCTGTGAAGTAGGTCAGCCTTGCTTCAGGGATGACGAAATTGCCCCACAGTTTCTGAGAGGGGACAATTAAAAATTAAGAGTGGAACAGTTGTAACAAAGTTGAATCCATTTAGGTACGGTTAATCTAACATTGCCACGTTCAGGAAGAGAATTCATAAACGAATGCCGGACACGAATAAACGCCTCCGCAAGGTCAATCTGGACTAGAGCAAGCCGAGCCAGTGCAAGACTCGAGACTCGTACGCGAAATATGGATTTTCTTTGTATGGAGCGGCCCCTCAAACCACACATCTGATGAGGGCCCATGAGAACCGTCATTGCATGTTGAACACGATTACATAGAACTTTCGCGAACATTTTGTAGTCAACATTTGCCAACGTGTTTGTCCTGCAGCCATTCACTAAGCGCAATTTATTTATCCTTACTTTTCGGTATTAAGACTATGCGATTCGTTGTAAAAGACTGAGGAAGGACCACTACATCTAAACTTAAAGCGGAATTCTGCAGCAGGACAGGGCTCACCAAAGATCTAAAAGCTTTGTAAAACTCGCATCAGATGTCATTAGGGCCCGGTGATTCGAAGATAATTAAATGGTCAATTGCCTGTTAAACTTCTTCCAACGTAGCAGGGTCATCGGTAACAGCACAGGATTCACCTAATAAAGGTTTGATGTTAGCTAGTCAATGCGAATTAGCAGCAGGATCATCCCTGAACAGTGCCGTGTAATAGCTCAAAAGACAGAGATCATATTACACGTTTTCTAGGGTGCCATTGGACATCATTTCCGGCATCAGCTTGGTAGTAGTTTGACGGTGTTTGTCAAGTAGAGGTCGCGTATGGTTTTCTCAGTGCAAAGCACGATTGCTTTTGTATGTATTGCCAGGCTTTAAAACCTACTCCATGATTACTTTCTTTTTTCTTTATTACCGGCTGTCAGCACAGTTAATAAAATGTGCTGGCCGCCCTTCAGCTAGCACAACATTAAAATATTATCAGTGACGCCAAATGAACCAAATGCAGCCGTCCATTGAGGCTAATAAAGCAACGCTCGATACACCTAATAAGACAGACAGCACTTTAATGAAGTGTTCGCGCACAGGGTGAACAATAAGCTCGGTTTGTTAAAATTGCGTTTTCCTTTTGCCACAAAGCATGGAGGCCGAGGACCATAATTAAATTGTACGGGGTATCATCTGAACAAGCTAACGGCAGTGGACCTATGTCGTATGAGTCTAGCAGGAGCTGCTTCTGTAATGAGCTGTAGTGCATTTCACAATCAAATTAAGGAGAAATATTGATTTGCAGCAGTCCAGGAATACGTGCTCTATTGCATCGGACATCTTGAAAATATAACAGTTTGTTGCCCATAGTATGAGTATACCCTTCTCATGGAGCTAGGTATTAACGGAGATTGTGCCTCTATGCAGTTTAAAGGAGAGTGGTTTAACAGATGGGAATACTGGCATTTTCCTTAATCGCTAAAGTATATCCTCTCCTAGGTCTGCATGGTGTAGTGAACGGTAGATTGGAACACATCAAATTGTATCAACAAGGGCTTTGTAAAGATCTTTCTCACTAACGTTGCTCAGGTACCGTGGCGAAAACCAGACCTACAACATGCGCTAAGAAAGTACAGCTTCACGGAAATAACATGCCGCTGCTGCATACATTTCGCATGACGTTACAACTAATTGTGGAAGCAGTCTGCGTAATTGTACTGTATTCATGTGAGGACAAGTTGGTGCTTTTGATCGCGTAGATAAATAAACCTCAAAACAACTTGCCTCAGAAACAAGTGATCAAGTCCAAGCGCCTCTTTTTTAACGGGACAAAACAAATTCGTTCGTCCAGTGCGCCCTCAGGTGGAAGCACAAATGAAAACCGCCAATATTCGATGAATTGGTTGGATGTCACAACCCATTTATCACGTACCAGATCTTGCGGATAAGAAAGAGGTTGCAGACAGTGGCTCGTGCAAACAGTGACAGGCGTCTGCCTTGCACTGTTATCCCTTGCACTAAACACTTGGTCAAACCAATACGTGCCCGGATTGTGATAACGGTTAAGTGGCAAGCCGAGGTTGCGTGGAACAGTCGATCACCGCAACCGACAATAATTTAGGAGGATGGATATGTAGGTTAGTTGGGGATACATTTGGAGATAAAACTGCAGCAGACACATGACAGAGGGAGCGACGACACAGGGTGGTACTTGCAACTGAAATCTTACTGAACACATTGAAGGCTGCGATCTTGAAATTAGGTAACAAAAGATAACGAACCACAAATAAAAAGACCTTTCGACCTTCGACTGCTATGCAGATCAGCGTAGAACTCCTCGGCTATTTTGACTACCCTGTCCATATTTGTGATGACATTGCCCACCCTGTTCCTTAGCGCATACACCTGATTTTTGCATGTGCCAAATTCCTCTTTACCACTTTAAGGCTGCCCCCGGTCTTTAGAGAATGCCCAATTTCGCCTATGTTGTACTTCCGTATGTCGGCCACTTCACGATTATTATTGGATTTCTCTGTTATTTCATTTTGTTCTCTTACTGTTCTGAAAAAGGCATTCGCGGGAATCGAGTAAAACAACTCTTTGACGTCGACAGGAACCACGCAGTTGTCACCTGAAATACCAAATTTGAGCACTGCAAAAAAGCTGTCATGCCCGGCCATCTTGAAAGGGTATTCGGGCCTTAGCTGCGTCAAAATGGTCTTGAGGAAGTCGCTGAATTGTGCTCGCCACCTTCCTCTTTTTGTTTCAATAGCCCTACATGGATATGAAACCTTATGCGTGTTTGCCGAAACGAAAACGCTCAGAATTTTAAATCACTAGCCAGCACTTGCTTTGACAGCATCTGTAGGTTGAGTTCATGTAAAAGAACTAGGGACATGCCCTTCACTTTGGAAAGTTTTTGAGGTGCGAGGTTGAAATTCTTACGGCATTGATAGCTTTGTCTTGAAAGACGCTCTGTGGAAGCACAGTAAAGCCGCATTCCTTGTCGACCTGAACAAGTCAAGTTTGTTCTTGCGAAAGTAGCGGGCGACTTCGTGTAGAACTTTTGAGCTACCGGATTTCTTGTTGAAATCCTTCGCAAACTTTTCGCGCTTTCAAAAGGGCAGGATGCTCTCTTCTGCCAGAGCCTTGTTGGCCGCTCTATGCACATACGCTAGAAGGTCAACCTTGTTCAGCGATGGCTCCATGGCAGTATTTGGGGCTGTGCTGCAACACTGACTCCCATTTCTTTGGAACTGTCCCGTTGGCGAGGAAAGTGACTGGGACAATACCCACTTTCCTCTTTTTTCTTTAATAGAGAGCTGATGACGTAGGCCATACAAGGGGATTCCGCCGCCTGCTGCCGCCCGCCAACATCTCCAACCAGACGATCAAAGATCAATGTTTTGAAACGATACAATTCGAAGCCAGGCCCAAAGAATCCCTCTAGACTCCTGCACTCAGATTTAAGGATATTCATGACCCTTCTACAATGACTGAGAGATTGTCCAGGCGCCCCAAACATGAAACATCGTGGGGGCAGGTGTTATATTCCAGGCAAAAGGCATAAGCCATAGTTTTGCACGTCGAAGAAGCGATGATTGAAGAACACAATGCGCATTGATTTTCAGAAGTCAAATAACTCTTAAAGAGCCTTCTTCTGGAGACACATAACTTCAGAAGGTTGATATGTAGGCCAGTCTGTAATACATTTGAAAACTAAATTATTCGATTTAAAAATGATGCTGGCTCCGGCGTTACGTCCCATAAGCTGTGCAAAAAAGTGTAACTCTTATCCCAGTTCGTCTGGTCTCCGGTACATTCACAATATTGTTCAAGAAAAGTCATGGCTTGTTTAATGCTCTCTGTCTGATCAAAGGACAGCGTTGTCATCTGCGTAAGCCAGATTTTAGCGTGTTCCGCTTGAAGCCTAAACCTGTTAGGCGATCATTATCAATGATTGACAAAAAAAGGGGCCTAAGGTAAGCTGCAAATAACAGGGACGAGAGTCAGCATCCCCGCCTCAACGAAGAGCAAATGCCAAGGCAATCAGTCAGTTCAACAATGGTACTATTACGCCTTGTACAATTGGCGTAGATCTTTAACCCCTTGTAATAGCAACGTTACAATGCTGTAAAAGGCGAAAGAGGACCTCATGCGAGACCCAATCGAAACACTTTGCTGGATCGAGCTGCATAAAAGCCACGTGGTCAGCAAATGCATCACAGCATTGAAGCACAATTTGGGCTACATGCACGTTAGTTGCAATACTCCGGTCTTTAGTGCCATAAGTCTGACGCGGCCCTACCAATGTCGTTATATATCCCTGAAGTCTAATTTGCTAACGTTTAATAAATATTTCAAAATCTACGTTGAAAAGGGTTATTGGATGGTAGGAACCTCCGCCAAGAGACTTTTCTCCGGATCATCGGTTTTAGGTATAAGCACATATGACATTGTGAATGACAGGGGCACCCGGTTCTGATCATAACATTCAAAGAATACTACAATGAGCATCGGCACTATCCCTTTTGAAAGCTTTGTAGAAGGCGGCACCTAGGCCATCAGGTCCAAATGCATCACGCGAAGCCCTGCCAGAATGGCGCAGTGGGTACGGCGCTCGACAACTGTTCCCAAGGATACGGGAGTGAATCTCGGCCTCGGCGGCCGCTTTTCGATGGCGGAGAGAAGCAAGGCGCCCGTGTGCTGCGCGATGTCAGTGCATGATAAAGAACCCCAGGTGGTCGAAATTTCCGCAGACCTCCACCACGGTATTTCGTGAGTTGCTTTGGGATGTTAAACCCCACAAAACAAACCAAACCAAGCTTAAGTAAAGCGCTCCGACGCCTAAAGTAGCTATCCGACGCCCTGTCTCAAGAATAATAGCCACGATCTAGTAATTGGTGACTATCCAAATGGTGTCTATTGCGAAGACCCAGAGTCGCACACTAAGAACATCATGACGTCATTAGAACAACCAAAACCGCGCCATATATTTTTTTCGATTTATTTGTAGAGCTTTTTAGATTTCGGTCCCCTTCGCTGCACAATCGAACTGTGTCTATCAGAGTAACACAAGTAGTGCTGATGACATTGTGGGGAAACCATGCGGAATACAACCAAAAATAAGATACATCCCTTGAAACACAATATTAACAAACAACTTGGCGCTTCCTTTCTGACGGGAATCTATAAACAAAGCGCTCAGGATTACAGCCGTCATAGCGTTCACCGTTAGGTTTTAAGACCTTCTAATTGAACAGAGCGAATTCACCAAGGCGGTTTTCCCGCCGACCGTGAATAGATCAAAATGCTCGGCCGCAGTTTGCTGATAGGTCTCCACCTCCATGGGGCTTTGCTCGGCTGTTCGTCTCCACCCGTGCCGACCTCTTGCATCTACAGGTTGAGAGTCTGGTGGTGTAGCCGTTACCCGCCAGCGGGCTGGCTGAGCCGGACAGAGCGTCTATGATATGCAATTCTAAAATGCGGGAAAACGACTCAGAATCAACTGAGGTTTTCAACTTTGCACCTTTTTTATTACGCAAGCTTTCCGTAAGGAATATTATAAAATCCCATGAGAATTGTTTTCCGTAAGGAACCGAAGAAGGCTCCTGCTTTTATCGTTGTCGGTTGATCCATTTGGAGAAGTCGTCTTTCCTTGTTGTGGTTAGCCTCACATCCTACAAAATCTATGTCCTTGATGCCCTTGTCCCTCCAGAAGTCCACAGTAGGTGGCGAACTTCCACTTCTGCAGCTGGTGTGGAACACTTCGGGCATGTGTGTGGGTCTGATGACTTCTTGAGATTGCAATCAGCATGCTACCGACGGAGTAAGGGCCACTCCAGGTCTTATCCATGTAAGGGAAACCTCCCCCAATTCCGTTAAGTTATGAGGGAGGAGGAAAATACACGGGGGAATGGGGGCACATGTACATTTTCTTAAAGAGGATGCTAAGATGGGAACAGCGGAGCGGGCATCAAAAGTTAGCGTGGTAGCGGGTGCATAAGGGTTCAGAACTTTCTGTGTGAGGTGATTAACTTTTCTCTGCTCAGCGTTCTGAGGATCGTCTTGTGTCCAATGTATCTGGCGTCAGAGGTGCGCCTCGGTCAGCGCGGCAACCAGCGGTTGGAGGGAGTCGATCGCACCAACTGGGTTAGTTGCCTCCACCGTCTTCTCGTCATCGCGCATGCCACCGCAGCAGCTGGCATCAGCAGGAACCGTGAACTTGGCACTTGGTGCGGTCAAAGATTCCTGCGAAGGCTCTTGGTGCCCTTTCGTGCTAATCGCTTCAGCTTCGAGTTCCTCCTGCTCGGCAGGGTCAATGCCGGCTCAACTGCGTCTTCCTCATCCATGAGTAGATTTGAGGCATCATCACTGCTTGTCGGTCCTGTTACGTTGGCTTAGGTCCGCTCGCACTGGCTGCTCTCACGGCCAAAGCGCTGGCATGCACTGCTATCCGGCATGCGGCCGTCACGGCGAATGTAAACTGTGCCACGGTACCAAAATCAGAGCTGTGCCCTACTCGGCACGACCACGATTGCCAACTCGCCGGTTACGCTGAACTGGTGCGGCAGATCAACGAGCTTTACGCCCCGCTTAAATTTCAGCGTGACCAGTAGTGTAGTTGAATCCTTGTCAGCCAGGCCGTAAACCCGTCATCCATTCCGTCTTACGTCTTTGACCTTTCCAAGTTCTGCAAAGGTAAGCCGTATGTCTGCGTCCGGAACGCTGTGGAGTAGTTAATGTACTTTCATGCGGACGTCCAGGTGGGCAGTGTCAGTGACAATATATCGACATTTTTTCACTTGCATCTCAACAACGCTGCTAATATTCAACACTATTGCTTATAGTTCTAATTCTTGTATACTTCTCCATGTAGCGAACGTTGCTCATTCGTACCTTGTATACTTTCTGGGGTATAGAAATTGTCGTGATTAACCGATTGCCCTTTACACCCCGAACCTTTTTCATGGCTGTCAGGACGGGTTACTAATGTCCCGCATCTTTATAATCCTTACTCGCAGGCACACTTCAGAATATCGCAATTTACCAGTGCTACTGTGTTTTGTCCTTGCCTTCGAACTAATGCATTTTTTGCTACATACAGAGCTAACCGGTGCTGTAACACTTGTAATGCTGAATGTTTTAGCTTCACGTGTTGCCAGCAGAGCAGCGACGTCAATGAATACACTTCCGACTAATTGTTTTGCATATTTAAACACTCGCGGAAAGGTCACCCAATATGTGACTCGATTGTTTATTTTCATCGCTAAAAAATACCACGTTCTTCCTTGCACTTTCGCTTTGAAGGCAGCAGATTTTCAGTCGCAGACATGAACCTCGAGATCAGATGAGCTGTGTGGACTGTTGCACGCGCAAAGCCAAGCGATGCGCCTGTGTACCTGCTAGTGTGCAATTCGAAGGCTTCATATCTTCGAGGTATTTGCTAAAAGCGCGTACTCGATATATACAGAACAGTTGTAACATGTATTATGTGGTTGCGTGCTTCTGTATCGTACTGGCATGCTCCGGCATGGTCATTCTGACTGAGCTTCATCGTTCTGCCCGGATTGAGTTGAGAAGCAGAAATACTTTTTCAAACTATCAGCTCCATATTTGATGGGTTTGTCAGGTTTCAGTTAAACTAGACGTGATCTTTCCTGTACTTGAGCTCCATACAGGATTGGTCCACCCGGTGTCAGATTTACACCGGACCGGGATGTCCTATTGGAGATGCATACTGGAAATTGCCAGCCCGGTGTAAACTTGTTTAAACTACCGACAGGACTGAACACATCGGCTTGAGTATTATATGGGATAATATAAAAACGGTAAAAACCAGTTTGGTGCGATAGGGGATGTTCCCCTAGGCAGTGGATATGCTTTCATGCTTTTCTGCGCGCTACTTCAAAACTCCGTTTGCGGGTGCCAGCCTTGCAGGTCGTCAGTACGATATGAGGAGAACCAGATAAAGGACGAGAATGGAGACATACACCACGACGAGACTGCACTAGCAACTGAAAAAGAGCGCGAATTTGAAGAGACTAACGCCATCAGTAGTCATGGAGGTAACTGTATCAGTACTACTTCTGTGAGCTTGTTGGAAAAAGAATTTGCCTTTTAGATCCCTGGCGATAAATTCGAGGTTTGCTCGCGTAATGTTTTGTAATGTGAACATGATTGTGCAACGCGTGCTCTCTCAGCCTTGATGAGAGGTTGTTTTTTTTTCTATTAAAATATGCAATCTTTTTTGTCCTTCTGACTGGTTCTCCTCTTCATAAAAGGCCAACTGGTCCAAGGTTCCAGTCTTCTCACAAGTAGCCACTGAGAGCACCTCTCTCAACAGAATTGGGTTTCCGATTTAGTTTCGTGTAGTCTGATCTCTGAACAGGGAACAGTCTTTCCTGTTTGACCTTTAGGACCATCCGGTTTGGGCCCTTAAGGCAGAAGTGCATTGCTTCATAAAATTGCATAGAGTTGATCCTCGCGTGCGGTATCGCGATGCGCTTTCTAGTCTTTCTGCTTCTTTAACAAACACTCCACTCCTCCTCGTCTCCTACAGGCACGGCAGAGGTATTGTTTCATTTGCAAGGGATGCTTTCTATCCATGCCACTCATAAGACAAGGATAATCACTTCCACTGAATACTCGACGTAGATCGGCGTAGCGTTTAGCAGTGTATTCTATGTTCTAAAGCGATAATAAAGGTACAAAAATATCCAGGATGCTTTTGGGCAGCAAAGAAATGAAATATAGAATTACTCAGCAATTACAAATGAATGATCAAGCTTACATGATTCTAGCCTCACACACGGAGGGTTCATACGGACCGCCCAGAATTTCGACTTACAATCAATTAGATACATTCTTTTGGCCCTCTTAAATTAAATAAATGGGAATATGACAGGTTCAATGAAACTGTCACAAAGAAGCTTGAGATCGCTTTTTCTTTTTAAGTTCCTGCCGTGTACGTTTGCTTGGCTATTTCATTTTCTTTTCGTGTTTCACATCTGGCTGTAAACGTCATTTACTATTTGTGTCAGTTATACGTGTACATTTTAAACTTCCTGCTGACACTTTTATTTAACTACACAATGTACACACGCTGCATATTCAAAATGTCAGAAAGAGTGTCTTCCAGACGTCCTGCTGACCAAACAGGGCAGAAACCCCGTCAAGCTGCTTTAACAACAGATTATTTGCGTTGCCTCCATGTTTTGTATAAAGGGAAATAAATAATCTGAATTCAAAAAATAAATGCAACAAATCGGATTTAACTAGTAGCGTTAAACAATATACATCGCCAGTGGCAATTTTTACACGGTGTAAAATGAGTTTAGCGCACTTAGCAACCTATTATAGGTTTCAAGCTCTATTTCACGCACAATTATGACAAACTTTAGAACTTCGTATCACAGCTTGTCCTGATGGACAGACAACAATAATTGGCGACACCTGAACTACAAAAAACTTTGCAACCCTGGCTTGCTTGAATTAGACGCCGAATTCGTGAATGATTCATGCACACTCATCGGTTTCAAAATTAAGTTGATGTTACGGCGTACCTGGCAGGCTCCCGATCCAGACTCATCAGTACACAGGAGGTTTCTTTCGTTGAAAACTCCGCTCATTTGCGGCAATACGAAGCCAGCTTCGCAATCTTCGAACGGCAGGATCTTACCAACCGAATACCGTAGCGTATGAGAGTCATTTCCACCTAAAAATGAAAAATAGTACTCATAGGCCACCATGAAAGCGTACAGGAATGTGCATGGCCGGTCAGGCTCCAATGCTCGCCGCTTCACCGAAATGACAGCAACTGCTACTCAGCAAAATATTCTGGATATTCAGTTCACCACCATATGTGTAATTTGAAATATATTCTCTCAGCTTAGTCAGTGCTCAAAGCTTACATTAATAAACATTCGGTGGAATTGAAGTATCCTTCAGTAGGGAAATGCGTAAGCGTTAGCGCTTGTTGCTGCTGATGATCCTGACTCCCTTCACACTTTGTTGCGTATGTGGGCGTTCACAATTTCAAGTGATCCTAAATCGCGTGACACTTCTTTGTCACGTGACTGTAGTGCGAGGTAACCACTTTTAAAGGTAATCCTGAATAATGGGACATTTCTTATCATGTCTTAGTCTTAACGCCATGATTGGTATTTATGATTCTAAGCATTGATGTTTCAGCCGTTCTGACATCACACATGACTAGCGATTAAAAAGGCATACGAATGAGTATTACGCTACTTGACATGGTTACACTACTGATGATGATATTGCCATGGTCCAGAGACACCCAGTTGAAGACGTAGTGAGAGAAGATCGCAGAGCAGCCGAGGTTAAATCGCCCTGTCTAGAGCCAGCTCCAGCACACCTCTAGAGACCGTGACCACTTCGTCCTTTTAGGCGCGTAGGTAACTCGAGTTAATTTCATTGCTTTAGTCCCTCAGAGCGAATGAAGCCCATCGTCCTGATGAAAGAGTGTGTACAAAGGGGCTAGATAGTTAAAAAAAACAATAACATTGATTAATGCACCTACATTAAATGTAAAAGTGGAAATCTGCAAAAAAGAATAATATAAAACGCAGAATGCCAAATTATTTTAAACTGGTGCGTCATTGCTGCCGCGCAAGAAGTTCGGTTTGAAAGGCCAATTTAAAGCTGTTTATAGAACTATAAAAAGCGCACTAGCAATCTAATGTATCCTCTCTGCAATGCAAATATTTTAAGCAAGCATCATTTCCTCAACTCAACCAATGTCGAAGTGTAAGAAAAAAAGAAAAGCCGCGACGGCACCCCGCTACGCCCCATTTCGTTGGCCTAAATTGAAAACGTCCAATGAGCGGGCGCGCCCATCAACCAACTGATGTCAGTGGGGAGGCTTACGCGTGGCGCCGTGTTGCCCAAATCGGCTGCGAGTGGTTACAAGGACCGCTTTACAAACTTTTTATCAAATTATCGGCTCCACTTAAAACTTTCAAATATGACTGAAATACTCAAAAAAGCCACCTCTATGAACGTCTTGCATTAGAATCTTATCCCAAGCAGCATTTCAGGGCCCTTCAAGTCGCATCACGTGCGCAATGTCAGTGCGTGTGTTGAAGAACAGCGCGACTTGGACAAGGATGGAAGGAAGACATACACGGACAGGCGCTGACTTCCAACTAATGTTTATTGCTCAGAACGTGGTAATATGTATATCAGGCTCCAAACAACAAAAGAAAACACAGCAGCGGTAAGCCCTTGACTATGCACTGGAAAACACATTTTATGGCACCACGTACTTCCCTGTAGCTAGATATCTTATTTCCTTGGCTGACAACGCCAAGGACGGGCTGCAGACACAGGCTTCATTTTTGCGGCTTCAATCATTTCACGGGTTATCCTGTCCCATAGCCTATTTAACACTTTTGTGTTTTGGAAATATGGTTGGCAGTCGTTACTTATACAATCTCTGCAATGTATGCCGAGAGGCTGTTTAACGTAGTTAAGAACATTGTTATTGTGTTCTCTTAGGCTCTCGTTAAGGCATCTGCCCATCTGGCCGACGTACTGTTTGCCGCAACATAATGGGATGGAGTAGATAACACCATCTTTGCAAGCAACAAATTGATTTTCGTGTTTTATAGTGCAGTTTTCTCGTATAGATTCAGCGTTAACAAGCTTGCACAATTTCCCAAGCTTTTCGGGAGCCGAGAAAACAACTTTGACATTAGCTCGGTGGCCTATATTCTTTACCCTGCGGGAAAATTTGTGGATATAGGGAACGACTGTTATCTTTTGTTTTTCTTTGCCGGAATCGGCCTCTTCCTTCTTTTTGGGTTTGCTTGAACGTGCAAGATTTGATTCTGAAACGGACAGGAGCAGTTGCTTGGGATATCGTGCCTTGGCAAGGCGATCGGTTTAGTGGTTGAAATTTTCTTTTATGGAGTGAAAGAATAATTGTTTAAGGCATTTGTACAACACGACTTAGCTATGGTACGTTTTATGAGCTTAGAGTGCGTAGACGCACTCTAAGCTCGTAAAAGGATAACCATCCATTCGTCTTGAAGGAATCGTATTCAAGTTATAAGAGTCACCAAGATTGCACTATCATCAGGCCGTTGCTGTTCACCGCTTCATTATACGGGAACCAAGCGAGCAAAGGACGAGGAAGTTCCCACCGGAAGGTGCTATAGGAGCCTGCAGCAGCTACAAAAGGCTACGCGAGCCACTTCGACCCTGCAGTCAGCGGCAATCTGTTGCAGCGCTCTGAATGTTACTCTGTTGGCAGCATTCATCGGATGACCACCCATTCGTCTTGAAGGAACCGTATTCAAGTTATCACCGTCACCAAGATTGCACTATCATCAGGCCGTTGCTGTTCACCACTTCATACCAGGATAACCACGCGAGCAAAGAACGAGGACGTTCCCACCGGAAGGCGCTACTGGAGCCTGCAGCAGTTACAAAAAGCTACGCGAGCCACTTCGACCTTGCAGTCAGCGGCAATCTGTTGCAGCGCTCTTAATTTTACTCTGTTTGTTGGCAGATGAGAGTTCTACTCAAGTTGAGGACACCCCAGAGGGCTGTGGAACGAAAAATGGTAGGGGTAACATTAAAAGATAGGAAGCGTGCAGAGTGGGTCAGAGAAATAACTCAAGTTACCGACATTCTAGTGGAAATTAAGAAGAAGAAATGGACATGGGCAGGAGACGTAGTGCGAAGAGAGGATAACCGATGGTCGCTTAGGGTAACAAATTGGATGCCAAGGAAAGGAAAGGGGTACAGGGGGCTGCAGAAAGTTAGGTGGCCGGATGAGGTTAAGAAGTTCGCAGGGGTCAAGTGGATGCAGCTAGCACCGAACCGGGATAAGTGGACAAATATGGGAGAAGCCTTCACCCTGCAGTGGGATATTCAGGCTGATGATGATGATAAGCTGCACACACACACCACACACACACACACACGCACATA